>LPNX010692560.1:102133-179673 GCA_001517045.1 Pseudotsuga menziesii
ATTAGAATTAGGCGAAGGGGTGGACTCCAGATATACCCAAGAGTCCTTGGAGTATGTCCAAAACTAAACCTTCACGGCTACCTGCAAGGATTATGTGGGCTAAATGGAGTCTCTGGGGCTATTGCTCATAACGCACCCATTAGGGTGTGACAGAGATTGGTGCCCCAAGGTCACTTTTCAGAAGTTTCCACTTCCTTTGGGTATTTTGCCACCGCAATGGTTTGATCTAGGTGTTGGATTTTAACCTGATGGTTTGTCAATTTGGGAGAGTGAATCCTAATTCTACTAGTCACTCAAGTGATTTTGATAAAGCTTAACTGATTGGACAAACCACAGCCAACTGCATAGCATACACATCAGATTCTTGTCAATTTTAGTAAATTTTGAGATGGATGTTCTTGTTCAAAAGAAAACCCTCCAGGAACCTCTTTCGGTCCAAGTGGACCTCAATCGGGGAATCAAGGAGGGGTTGATTTTATTATGGCTACTAAAATAAATGATGATAGCAAATGAAACATAAAAATATAAGCAAACCACAATTTTCTAATTAGACCACCACGAACCATTCTTCAACTTTCCACTCAAAAGGAGGCTCGTGGGGTAAGTATTAAAGTTAGTTTGATACCAATAGAAATGGAATATGGAATTGATTTTAAATCAAATTATACTACCCTGCAGATTACTACTACACTAGATTGAAAAAATATGAACAAAAAGCAAAAAATGACACGAACGCAAATCCCCCTAGGGGGGATGGGGAATGGACTCGAAAGAGCCTATTCAGAATTATTTTTATTACCATCAGTTACAATATCAGAAAATTGATATGATTCCTCTTGATTCTTATATAGAATGAAACCAAGAGCTTACAAAGTGCAAAAATTAAATATTTCAGTCAGAAAGGGTGACCCCTGGGGGGATTCACAAGGCCCAAAAGTCACTTTCAAACAGAAGCTCCTCCTCTTTTCTGTTATACCTAATAAAAACCATAAATATTATTATACTTAAATATTCCCAAAATCACATTGAAATTACCTTTGGATCAGCTTACTTTTAACCCAAAAAAGCTAAGTTAAAACTAGTTAAAAAAGGGTAAAAAGAAAACCAAGGAAAGCAAACTTTCCTTGGGATCTTGGATTTAATTTTAGGAAGCCAATATGATGTGCACTGATTTCTATATTTATATTTTATAATAGAAAATAGAAATATAATGCATGCAAGCTACAAATTCTCTTTAAAATTCCATGCAAAAAGGACGATTTCCCTGAAGCTAGATCTATAATACTTATGAAACCTTTTAAGAACAAGATATAGATTATGGGATTTGAGGAGATATATCTATGTTAAATTTACTTTAATATAATAGATCTAAACAATATCAAAGCTGTGAACAAAGTAACCAGGTAAAAAAATATTGATTTTGAAGGAGGAAAAGGAGAAGAGAAGTGCTTGTTGTTGAAGCCGATCTGCAATGGAAACTTGTTAGTGGAATACAAAGGGGCAATGTCTTCACAAATATTTTGGATTCACAGTGGATTTAAACTAGATCCACAGCTCGTCCAATCCTTGCTACCTGAAAGATAAACACACAATCCTGCACGAAACCTCATGAGATCTCAATATATATATGAAAAAGAGACAAGAATTACATGCAAATAAACTTATTAAACACGTATAATATAGATATTCTAACATATATTCTATGAGATATAAGAAAAAAAAGTAACCTTACTTGCCCAACTATACTCCTATTGATTCAGGTGAATCGTTCAAGCCAGACAGGGTTTAGATGTAGAAATTGAGAGAAGAGATGACAACATCAATAGCCATAAGAGAATGCTTAATCCACACATATGAGAGCATTACACCATTTGGCCTCCAAAGCTTCTTTCTTTCAAAAATAAAAAGATTATAACAGTATTACAATAGCAATTTTTTCAATCCAACTCTAACTATCTTGGAAGAGGGAGCTTGTGCCTGGATATATACAAAATCCAGGAGATCCAGCCCAGGAGGGGCACAAATCCCAAGGAGACAGATCAAATCAGCTGATGGAGAGTCAATCAATGCAGATCTGAAGCTGAACTAAGCCTACTTGTCAACCCGAGGGATGATTGAGCTGACACATCAACCCATAAACCGACACATCAGTCCACAGAGCATCCAGGAGAGTCCACACGTGTGGAGGAGAGAAAGAGGGTGCATTTCCCCATAAATATTGCTGAATATCAACTCTGGATCTGATTTGATCACCTCCTTCAGTCAAGGATTTATCAGATCTAGTCAATCTAATTCAGATCCAACTGATTTCAATCAAATTGGCTGAGAATCCATTGATCTATGATTTTGGATTTGCTCCATTATTCATAAATTTATTAATTAAAATAATCAATAATTGATTTTTGGGCCTTTTTGATCTGAGTGATGGAAAATAACTCAAAACTAGGAAAACGTGGGTCCATGGTTTTACATGGTGCTCTTAGCTTGAAAATGAGCACCTACATGACTAAAACTGATTATTTGACCCACTTTTATTACAAAATCATTTTTTCCAATTAAACTATTAAAAAATAGCCTAATTTTTGGAAAAAATAAATTTTAATAAAAGACACTGAAAAAACTAAAAAATTGAAAAAACCTAGGGGGACTTAGACATGTTCATATGACTCGACCATGATGTCTAGCATGTTTATACATTGTCACATAGACTCTAATAACCTCAATAGGCCTAAATTCCAAGCCGCCCACCCCAACTTTGGAGGTATGGAGTGAAAAACTCAAAAATTATCAGTCATTTATTCAACCACCAATAATAACCAAGGGAAAAAACATCCTGGGCTGATCGGATTGACAAATAAAGTCAAAGAGACTAAGTCTTTTACAAACATTATCATGCTAGAACATTTATTACAATTCCCCCACGTGGTATGAACATGTGTTATAGTACAACAAGCACTTCCCAAAAGTACTTCCAAAGGTCTTCTGAAGTCCGAACAAGTTATTCTTGTCCGGTTCACTAGGCTCACTTGATAAAAAACCACTAAGTACAACTTAGGTGGTAACAGGCTTAAACAATCCACATCAAGGAACAATGCAAACATGGACTCGAAATCCATAATACTAACATCCTTTCAATAGTCGAGAGGCTATAAGGCCAAACACATGCATCCACAAAATGAAATTTCAACAAAAGGATGGAGTTCAGACCCAAACGACGTCACCAATAAAATACATCAAGAGGTTTACACTAAGGCCGATGGGGTTTAGGTCCATCGTTCCACAACCAAGGCCATGCATACGTAGGATTTGGATAAAATATTGGGTTCAGATCATAGTGAAAAAATACACATGCAAGCTTGAGTAAAACACACGATCGAGACCCCATACTATGCACACACAGGCTTTGGATAACATGATAGGGTTTAGATCCAAGTGTATCCTTAGTAAAGTAGGAGTTGGGGCACCATAAATCAAACACCGGTGTACATACACACAAATCCAAAGTGCATACAAGATCACAATTTAAAGATAACCCTGTAGAGTTTAGATCCAAAGAGCATCATTCAGATCCAAAGAGCATCATTCACCATTTTGATACGCATGCATTCAACATGCACCTCAATCACCGATCACCCCCCCCCTCCTCCCCGCCCCCCCTCTTCCCTTTGTGTTGACTTCCTTTAGTAAGGTGACATCTCTCTTCTTTCTACCTCCCCAGGGCATGTGGTACTAAAAAATAATAACCTAAGGCGGTATCAATTATTTTTTGTATTTCTAGAGAGCGCCTTATCAATAATAACCTTAAAGGTCTTTTCCCCTCATCATTACCATTTAAGGATTGAATTTATTCACTTTCAAAGAACAATTATTAGTTATTCTCCTTTTAAGATTAATTTATTCATCTTTAAAGGTTATTTAACTATTACTTTTTAAAGGTTAATTTTCCTTAATTAAAGTTTATTCAGGCAAACTATAAAATGGTTTTTTTTTTATGTTTTTGTTATCTAAGGACAAGGAAACATCTCCTTAACTATTCCACACACACACACACACACACACACACAGATATATATATATATATATATAGCAAGATTGAGATCTTGTTATTTTGATGCCCTCTTTTGATATCGATTAATAGATCAATTATTATTCGTGGTTTAAGGGGGTGTCTTAATGGTATATCTTACTCATAATTAAGCGACTAGGGAGTTTTCTTGTGAAGCTCGATGGCCAACTAAAGAGTGTGTATCTGCTACTAAGGAATTTAAGTCCGAAGGTGCGTATTTTTAATTGGCCCTTCATTTTGGTTTTACACCAAAGCTGTGATGACTCTGGGTTATCTTCCTTAGATCCCCAATAATTCACTTATATTTTACCCTTATCCCCTAGTGGATTTAGTTACCTGTTGTTCAATTCCATCAATGCCCTAAGTCTCCTAAGTTTCTCACTTACGTAATAAACTTATATAAGCTGCAAGGATTTTTTTCTGGTGGGGTCTTGGCCTTGAGCTCCTCACCAAAAAACAAGTACAATAAACGTTCGAAATTACAAAATATTTAGGGTATGCGAGAGGGATATTACATTTTTTTTGAGTCGTTTTCACTCAAAAGTTATTAAACTATTTTAAGTAACCCCTAGTTCTTACCAGAGCCCATACTCAATGTTTTAGCATGGAGTTACAATTCACTACAATTCCAGAGGTCCTCGCTGAACACTAGTGCTAGCATGTACTTGTATGATACACCTAGGGATACAATGGCCAAGGATCCGATGCTTTAGAGATTATACTCAACATCAACATGGAAGGATCCAGGGCATATGCCCAACACATACAATTATATTTTCATGTGTTCTGGAGCTTCTCACTCAACACAAAGGTAAGTACTCATGTGCTCCAGAGCTTCTTTCTCAACACAAATCATGAATCACTCAAGTGCTCTAGAGCTCCTCACTCAACAAAAAACATCTCATCAATCATGTGCTCTTGGGTCCATGCCCAACATAAACAAGCATATACATATATCATCCATAGTTAGACTATGCGCAATATATAAAACAAATCATCATGTTCATATGCAATGGGGTCTTCGACTAAAAAAAAAAACATCAAGATAATCATCATAATCAATAGGAACATGCCTATAAGTGTTAGGTCCAAAATTCATGATATTACACCAAGTAATTAGCCTCTTCATGACTTAATTTGATTTATGGATGACACCTAAGGGCTTAGGTTGTTAAGGGAATCATTATTATTCATCGAGTTCCCAAAGTTCTACTCATCATTTAAACCTTTCCCCTAGTTGATTCATCCCCAATCGTTCTTATTCATGTAAAGTTTTTAGTCTCCTAACCCTATCAATTTCATGCATAATTTTGATAAGGTCTGAATGAGTACTTACAGTGCCATTTTATTTACAGTATATGTTTTCTGGTCAAGGTAGAATGGGGATGTTACATGCTTTCCCCCTTATATGTAACACCGTCCTCTGTGTTACATGTTTTCCAAGCCTTGGCCTTACTTCTTCTTCAGGTCCTCATTGCTTGATTTCACATTCTTTATGAACATAATCCAAGTTTTGTTGTTCTTTAACCTATTCTCCGCAATATATCACATGGCCTACCTAGAACATCATCATAACCATACATACTTCTAATATCAACACAAGAATGCATACGTAAAAATTGTTTTTACTTGACCCTTTTTAGAGTGTCACTCTTTATTGAAATTCTTCAGGAGACAAATCTCTCAACTCATCTTTCCATACATACCTTAATACTTTTTATTAATAGGATTGTATCAAGTGTTTTAGGTCACCAACCTGAAGCATAAACATATATCTGCATGTCTACTGATATGAACATCGATTGCAATGTATAACCCAAATTCAAACACTATTTAATTATATCATAATACTCCTATTTATTTTATTAACAAATAGATAAACATTTTACCTCATATGAATGAATTTACTTACAACGTATCTACCTTTTCCAGTACTTTGTGAGCAACTTCTAGTCTCGTCTTATGCCCTTGATCCAAGCAAGCACTCCAAGTCCCAACAGTACTCTTAGTACTAATCCAAGATACCCAACACGAGGATGATACCCTTATTTAGGCATATCTCCTACTTGTGCTATTCAAGGTTCTTCACCAATTTGAGGCACTTCCTTTCCCACACAAAAAAATACCTAGAGGATATTCTCTTCACAGAGCCCCTACTCTCATGACAGTCCCCTTTCGCGCTGTGAATGTGTCCAGAGGGAATCCTAACAAGAATGTCTTACAACTAGGTGTCCCCAGAATGCATATTGGTTCCTAGCTGGATGGGGGAAAATATGGACCTCTTGTACACCCTTTTTATCACCACACTGCTCATGGATAACAACTTTATGTGGATGAAATGTTTCTCATGTCCTTTACCTTAGTATAGTTATGGAGCCCTCATTATCTTCATGGCCATAGTTCCCATGCCTACAACAACTCCATAGATGGTTAGTTACCATATCATATCATTGATTGCAATAACATCAATCTTTAGAAGTGAACTAACTCCATAGATGGTTAGTTACCATATCATATCATTGATTCCAATAACATCAATATTTCAAAGTAAACTACTTACCATCATTTTCTAGCTCAGCTCCTTAAGTCACATCTTACAACGTTTCTTGTTCATAAACATAAGATCCTTTATACTGGTGTACTCTTTCTATATAACTAATAAAGTCATTGACTTTATGCACAACATATTTTGCTATCCACTTAACTACACTGTAGTCCAAGTTCATAAGGACTCTAGTCTCACTTTTCCTTTATATTATTTGAAATAAATAACTTTAAAGAATATTGTCATTCCTGTGAAGATGTATAAAAAGAGAAACAGTCTTTAAGTTCACAACTCAATCCTTATGACCTTATTGCACACCAACAATTATATGTAAAGGATACATTAAAACAATTGCATTTATTGCAACTAACCTGAATTCTCTTCATAACAACTTTAACATTCACGTCCTACCTCCATTTCATAATCTAGTGGCATTCAGTCATAACAATATTCCTAGATTGATTAGAAATTATTATAAAGTAAATAACATTCACTTTAACCGTTTCATACAAGATAGCATTCTCAAATAATTATCTAATCATTCATGATATAACCAAAACTAACCATTTATGGGTCTATTAATTCATGAACTATGATGCTAACAAGACTAGCTTAAAAATCAAAACATAATTCTCCCTTATAGTATATTCATTTAACACCCAAAGTCATATGCTACTGATGTGCATACATATAGGCAAAAAATAAGAGGTCTTGTCCACAATAACTCCTCACGTTTCTTTATGGACCCAATCTTGAGAACTATTAGTTCTTCCTACCTATGATCCAATATGCCCAATCGAAACAATTTGTTTTTGGTTATAATTAGTCATACACCTTAACAACTATTATGCCATTGCCAACATATTGTGCATATATGCAATTCCTCTATGGTGTTTTAATCGTAACCATTCGACTACCATGTACCCATGTAACCATGTAACTATTTTTCCTACTCACATGAAACTCTAAATCTAAACATGTGTTCTTAGTTGATATAATGTTAGTGTTTATACATGTGTACCTTTAACATTACTAACATTCATTTGCATAATAATAACAATATGCCTCTAACCTAGTTACTCTTTTAGCATCAGCTATCTTCATGCTTAAATATTTTTATGATACGTGATAACTTTAGCTAATCTTTATGAGAGTTTAAGGCAAGTGTAACTAATCCTTTCCTAAATGATCAACTTATTGAGTTTCATTTAACAGCTACCTCACTATCTCTGAGAAAATTTTACTATTTTTTTCTCTAAGAAAATATGTACGAGGTAAGTTATATATATATATATATATATATCTATATATATATATATATATATATATATATAATCCCTAACATAATGGAACCTATAAATAGACTTGAAACATATTCTCATGAGCCACTTACATTTATCTATTACCAATAGTGTACACCAAAATAGGTCTATAAAGCTTATATGCAATTCATAATTATTCAATTCTGACCATATATTTAGCATTTCTACATTTTTCGATAATGATGTAATGTTTTCAAAGCTACTTTTAAACATACGTCACGTTCTTCTAATGATCCGTAAAACCAACATTCGCTATGTTTTCTCAATGTAATATAGTACAATTGTCAACATGGAAGTTCTAAGAAACTTTTCAAACAATATGACGTTATTAATTGCTACTTCGAAAACTATGAATATAGGTTCTAATGGTTACTCCTTTCAGCAAAATTTCCACATTAGTACTCATAATAGAAATTACCATGATATTTTCATCGACCATGAGTTTATATGTGAATACTTCTATACCTCACTAAAATTATTTTTGCAATTCAATAGAGGTGAAACAATTGTCTTAGCAATTTGTAAAACATCTTCGAAAGTAATAAAATAAATAGAAAAATACTTCTATACTTATCTCGTTGGGCCCAACATTGATGTGGAAAAAAGCAATGGGCCATCTCATTGTAATTTTTCAGAAGATGTTCCAATGTCTCCCACATAACTATAAGGTCGACTAATATATATGCTTATGTTGGTGCATCTTAAAGTTCCATTGTTGGAACTCTATGTGATCTAGCTAGTTCCTGTTATCTCAAAACAACTTGTTCGTTAGTTCCCTAAATTTTTCAGGATCCCTTTTGAGCCAAAATAGCCCTGAGTGCCACAACCTCGGCTCTGATACCATACGTCACATACCCCAATAACTGTCTGTAGATCCTTGGGTATATGATGTAAATTTTTCCTTAATGAAAACATTTAAGCACATCAATATTGTTAGACCAGTGCATATTAGCTTGAACTCAAAACTAAAGGTTATAAGCTTGTATAACAAACAATGATATCTACCCAATGTGTAAATGTTTAACAATCAATAGTTCAAGGTTACAATAAAATGTAGATCCTTTTTATCCCCATTGTACAACTTATGTGATTATATAAATACATATTTCCAACTGAACCCCTAATCACTAGACATTCTTCATTATTGAACCAATCATAGACAACATAAGAAAGGATACGTTATAACCTACTGCCGTAAAGATCATTAGGTTGGAACGATTCTAAATTGCATGTATAGAAGAATATAATCGCTTAATCTTACCCAAATTCACCTTATGTCCAAACACATATCACTACATTTAAATACATGAGACATAAATATACATCTCGAAGACCAAAACAGTACTTCAAGAAAATATCTAACCCTTTCAATAGAAAAAGACTTCTAACTTATAAAATTCTTACACTTGTATAAATATTTCAGCAAACTGTCCTTCGAGAGTGATGGTAAACGTTCTTCTGCAACCACCCTTAATATCATGTTAAATATTCACGGGATCACCATAAAACAAGTAATAATTAAACATAATTATTTAACAAGCTGGTAACATGATAAATTACATTCCTTAAATAAAAATCAAGTATTACAGTTACATTCCTAATATGAATGAAACCAGGGCGACTGAAAACATCCTACGACTTTTCCTCCCAACCATTGGCTCTCTATGGAGTAGGTTTTACTGCCTAGAGCCACCCGCGAGCTGGGCGACGAATCCACTAGGAAAAAAGTATAACAAGTAGATCCCTTCCAAAATCACCCAACATGATCTTACAATACAATTCATTTGCTTGCACTTAATAAAAGAAAGAAACAATAACTAGTAATTAAAAATCTCTCCCACATTATGTTTACAACACTTCTTCTAATAGGGAAAACAAAAACAGCCATTGGGTCTATATAAATAGACTCTATATTTCTAGATAATACATAAGGAACTTGATACTTTAGCATTCATACAACGTATTTACACTCTGTAACCCTATATATATCATTCTGCACATGGAAATGCAGACGAAGGGTTTGTTTGGTAAAGGTATCAATCCAATATCATATAATCAGGTTTGTTCATAGCTCAAGAGTAGGAAACAATAGTTTTCGACAAGAAAGGGGTTACACTCAATATAAACACCCAGATCTAGCCATAAATCAACGAAGCAAAAAGATTTTTGTTTCACCAATCTAGGTTTTAATATACCGATCTGTTCAAACCTGCACGGATACCAGGTTTCATGGGTTACACTCTACTCAGAGATCCTTTTGATAAAAAAAAACACAAGCATACTATTTACACAAGTCATGATCTGTATTGAGATCCATTTATCAAACCAAAACATAGACATACTATTTACCAAAATCAAGATTTATGCACAGATTCGTTTGCCCAAAAAACAATGGTAAATAAATTTTAGCATTATGGTGAAACGATAAGGTAATTTATTTTTCGTTTACTATTTTATGTAACATCCCTCTCATGCCCTAAATATTTTTATAAATACAAATGGTTATTGTACTTGTTGCTGGTGAGGAGCTCAAGGCCAAGGCCCCACCAGAAACAAAACCTTGAAGCTGATAAAAGTCAAAATTTAATTGGGTGGAAAACTTAGGAGACGCAAGATAGTAACACAATTTAACAAAGGGGCCAACTAAACCCATGAGGGAAAAAAGGGAATGGTAAGGGAACTTTAAGCTCGATGACATAGTCTTCGTCTTAACTATGGCACCCTATAGCGATTCCAAATCTCACCATAATTAACCCAAGTAAAAATCAAATACTATAATCTATTTTCTAATACAATTTACCCATGATATACGAGGGTACCAGTGTATTAACCTCGACAAAGAGGGTTAATGAATTATCATGAAATTTGAAAGAGGCAAAGAGAGGTTAACCTAAAGAATTAATTACTGATGGACTAGATGCTATAGTCACTTTAAAAAATATAAAGAAATCTTGTATATATCATACTACCTCGATTGATATATATATAGGTGACATATACTGTACCATTATATGGAATTTATCCATATATGTTTTTCATATCAAGACTGTTCTTTCAAATATATTTATATATAACTTGCGATTCCAATCCAAATTAATAGTTGGAGGAGGTAATAACCGACTCTTGCAAGAGGATCTTATTGAGGATTTTATGCTAGGTCTTCCTCCATATTTTTCTCCCAAGGGATGAGCTGTTAGAGTAGGTGGATGTAGAAATAGTAACCCCAATTAATGAAGGAAATAAGATCCCAGTTTTAGTGGAAAAATCCCGGATAGGATGGCAGCCACCACATGCTTTTAAGCAAAAGGAAATCCCATAGGGTGAGGGGGGTAAAAAGAAAAGGAAATAAAAAATTCGATGCTGCATGATGGCAGAGGATGACATGTGACAGTCTGCAATTTCCTTGATGGGGGGAAGCAATTTTTCTTAAAAAAAAAAACCCGAGCGACTGCGATTGGGTGTAAAATCCCATAATCTGTGTGACAGGTGTGGTCGCATGGAAATTTGGTAAGTATTCCTTACCAATGAACTTATGGTAGATATCGAATATGCAGGAATTAAATAGGGACTGATTTACTTCCTTAAAGGGAACGTTTGTGCCTTCAGAAGGGAATATTTTGATATCGAATCGATGGGCAACTTTTAGGTGCCATTATTTTTATAAATAGCTCTAACTTGTGTGTATTGGGGGTGGTTTGATATGTGTGGGTACTGAATTGATGGGTGACGGTTAGGTTATGCTTTTGTTTTCTCATAGATCTGGCACCTGTGTTTCCAGAGTAGAGGTTCGAGTTTTGGGATATCGAATTGATGGACAATGGTCAGGTTCTATTGTTCTTAGATCTAACATCTGCTTTCCAAAACGTAAATTGGATATGGGTAGCTATTAAGTTCTATTTTTACAGATCCAAACAGCCAGATCACTTATGAGGAGGAGCTAGCTCGAACTCTAGTGAGAGTGATAGACTTGATCCTCATTGACGTATGTTGAGCCCTTGATTCCAGGTATGGAAAATCACATCCAAGGTAAATAATAGTTTTACGTTATCTACAAATGAAGTCGACCTCCGTTATTTCATTCATATTTAGTTGTATTGAAGGAAAACAACAAATACCCTCTTTGGATTTAATTTATGTTTATGTTTGCTTTCCGAAATGGACTGCGATTGGACTTTGTTATACTCAATTTCTTG
The DNA here is from genome assembly GCA_001517045.1 of Pseudotsuga menziesii. NCBI lineage: Eukaryota > Viridiplantae > Streptophyta > Pinopsida > Pinales > Pinaceae > Pseudotsuga > Pseudotsuga menziesii. The sequence continues at coordinate 114,260 of LPNX010692560.1, forward strand.
TGGTAGTATCCCAAGGTTAGCGCAAGAGCTGGGCCACATGGGTATTTTCTACATATGCATTTTGGCACGTTGTTTTTATTAAAACGCAGGCCTTGTTTCCATAACTTAATATTCCTCAGGGATGGCTCAACACGCTATTACCTTTACCTAATGTCTTTTCTTTGATTTAGGTGCCTGGACAAGTTGAGTTGAACTGTTTGCCAGAATATATAAGAAAGAGTTTTCCAGCAATAAATTTATTGTTTGATTCTAATTTTACTGAAAAGCACTTAGGAAGCTATACATAGATGATATATATTATTCTGAAAATGTATGGTTTGCTTAGATGTGTAAGCACCGTTTGTTAGTTATAACATGGTCTAGTATATCCAGCTCTCCCAATTTATAGTCCAATTGAATTGTTAGTAAGCAGTCTGTTGGTGCTTGCTATTCATTCGTCATATTAATTTCTCACGAGTGCTAACCTTTTACAGTTAAACGTAGTTGAATATGTCTTGCATCCTATGGAAAATGGTACGAACTTGAACATAAATTAGGTTTCCTCTATTTTGTATCTATACAGTCATTTAAGCTTGAGCCTTATTATGTGGAAATATATTCTAGGATAAATATATTTGATCTTGGGATCTTATCCGTCGGTGTGTACAGTTGAATCGATGTAAACGAATTGACTAAACTTCTGGGTTATATGATAAATATTATGGCATCTATACAAAACCTTGATGTTTATGTGGCTCTAGAATCATGCAAGTAGCAAGTCAGGAGTTGGTCACATGCCAACTTATGGTGGAAGATAGGGCTAGGTTGGGCTTTGTGATGTTCACATTGCCCAGGTTGTTATCTATGTGCAGATATTGGCTGTGGATGGAAGGTTTTGTTCATCTTAGTGTAGAAATAATAATCTTTATTTTGTCAATAGATGGTTAGTTGGTTAGTATCAACCTTGTTTGGGTAGGGTGCACAGTTGAAACTCAATGCTTTATGTTATTCTAGAGCTTCAAAAATTGCCTTTCATATCTTTTGATGCTGGATTTCATACCTGTCTCTGATTTAATTTCTCAAACCAAATTCTCTCACAACTGAGGAAAGATGGGGACCCTATGGACATGATGATTGTCTGGAAGGTCATAGCTCTGCAAACATGGTGAGTATTGTGGCAGCTCGGTGCTTTTACTTCTTATTCCAGCAAATGGAAACTCAGTTTCTACAGTTTAGCCTCAAATCTAAATGTAAATTGATGGTAGGGTCATATATATGGCAATTTTTTTGTGTGTGTTCTCATCTTCCTTTCCTGATATTGCTGCAAATCTTCACACGTTTCACCCAAAAATTTTGGCAAAACATTTTACCCTTTTTCACAGGCAAATGGCATTAAGGTATAAGCTGTATTCTACAAAACATGTTGAAAGTTCATGACTAAGGACGAAGTACTTAAAAGATTAAATTCAGTATTTAAAGATTCTAAATTGGATGACTAAACCTACGGTTAAGGACTTTTTATCTAAATATTTTCTAATAAAGAAGTTATAGAAACCTTGTAAGATTGTAATTCTGAATTATGTAATCTTCACTTGATTAGTCTAAAGGAGAAGGTTTGAATTTATTTGAGATGGTAATTCCTATGTCTTAAGAAGAAAGTCTTGGGTTAATAATGTAAAGGTTTCCTATTGTTGTATAAGGAACTGATGACACATCATTTATGGTGTGGGTTGTATACCTTAATAGGTGAATTTATGAATAAAGGAGTGGAACTAACTTTTGGTGGATCCCCAAGGTTGGGGTGAACCACATACATCTGTGTTTCTTGCGTATATTTTCCAATCTTTGTGATATTGTGACTTATGTATTGTATTTTCTTTCATCTGTGCATTTGTGTCCGTGTTTTAATGTGTTTATTTGAGATTTTGTTTTCTGGATATTAAGATACTTATAATGTTTCCTATTTAAGAGAAAGTTCAATTGCTACTTACTTGATTAATAAGGTGATTTCTCAATGCATAATTACGTGTATGCAAAGCAAAGTTTGAATGCACTAAGAGATAGGCATGTTCTTATGGATCTAATAAATAGTCTCTTACATGTTACTATCCGATATGAGTCAATACTAAGTAAGTCATAATTAAGCAATGTAGCAATTCCCAAGGTAAAATTTGGATGGTCGGTATCTCCTAATGCATGCCTTAATGGAGTTGTTACACATAATTGATATGACCATTATTATTGATAAAAACATAAGGCCGAACATGAAAATGGGTTTTTTTTTTTTTAAATAAGTTATACCCCGATTTGAAAGAAAGTCACCAAAATTTCTACCATGGTGTTGATTTGTATAAATGTTGTTTTATGATTGTACACTCTGAAGAATTTTAACATGGTTGTCCTTTTGGTTATAATAAAAAGAGAAAAATCTACTCCTTACTTCTTTTTTTTACACACGGAAATTTGGGGTTTGTTACAATTTATATCACTAATTCTTAATTGATTAAATCAATGGTAAATAAATTACCACTTTTCCATAAGAAGAAAAATATTCATATAAGAACGTAACTCTTTTCATTTACCATATTTGATTCTTGATTAATTCAATCAATGATAAATAACTTCTCAGTTTCTCCTTAAAAAAAATGAGAACTTAATTCTTTTCATTTGCCATAATTGATTTTTGATTAATTCAATCAATTATAAATAACTTCTCACTTTACCCTAAAAATGAGAACTTAAATCTTTTCATTTACTAGTTTATATAATGGATTCTTAATATATAAACACATTTATTTAGTTTATATATAAATGATTCTCACTATATTCATACCTATGTATTTAGGATTTTTTTTTGTTAATAACATTTATAAGGGCTTCTCAGAAGCATCAATACACATTTGTAGATGTATTGATGTACTCCATAAAAATCATTTATCTTAATGTACTAACATGCCTTCTTCGCACTTTTGCAAGAATACAATGTAGATACCAAAAGGAGCCTCTTCATGACTTACTTTGATTGATGGATGACATCTAAGGGTTTAGGTTGTCAAGGGCATCATTATTCTTCTTTGAGTTCCCAAAGTTCTACTCGTCATTTAAACCTTTACCCTAGTTGATTCGTCTTGAATTTTTCGTAGTCGTGTCAAGTTTTCAATCTCCTAACCCTATCAATTTCATCCATAATTTTGATAAGGTCAAAATGAGTACTTACAGTGCTGTTTTACTTACTTTATATGTTTTAGGGTCAAGGTAGAATGTGGATGTTATAGGAAGTATCTCATTTCCCGTTTTATTTATCTTATGCTTGTGTGAGTCAGGTACCTAGTCACATCAATGCTCTTGATGGGGGAAAGACCCACTTCTATGAGAAGAATAGGATAAGGAATATTTCTTTTAATTTGGTGGTTATAATTTATAAATCACTTCTGTATTTTCTCAATATTCCTCCAAGATTCTCTATAGACGTTGCACCCGCATACTTCACAACCATGCAAGATAACAAGGATGACAGGAGTTTCAAATAGGAACTTCTTTTTATCCCACATGACCAGATTGACTGATTTACAGTTAATTTCAAGACCAAAATAAGCTGTCCACCCTCCTTTAATCCCTTTCTCACTGCTATATATCCAATTGATCTTGTGATCAATATCATTTCACAAATACGTGTAAGAAGTCACTTCCTCTAGATTTCTATTATCATAAACTAAATTTCCATAGGTGTCTTTCTTAGATTTTATAATCATGATTTTTGTCTTGTCATGTTAAGACTCATACCCATGTTAGAGAAAAAATATTTAAGAATTCTTAATTGCTTATCGAGATCATAAAGTTATAATCTATTTATTTATAAAATGTATTGATATTTTTTTGTGGCGGTGTACATTGTACTTAAGATGTGGTTGTCGTAAAACTATACCAATTAAAGAAGATAAAATATCATTAAAAAAAATCTACTCTAATAATAATGTCTATACTACTAAAAAAGACCTATGTTAATTGATTATAGTTCAACTCGTTTAGAGACAACAATATAAAAAAAACCTATGCAACTTATGTAGAGATGTAGTATCTTGAATTTTGACCTAACACTAATGGGCATAAGTGCCATTGCATATGATGTCGTTGTGATGTTTATGTCTTGTATATTGGGCGTAAGAACCCACTACACATGATTGTGATGATTTTTTAGATATATTGGGTGTAAGCCAATGCATATGTTTTATTTACCATGTATTCGATTGTATATGTTGGGCATGGACCCCGATGGACAAGAGTATTTTCGTAGGACAATATACTGACTATATTATGTGATTTACCTTAAAATACATATACTCAGATGATTATTGTTATAAAATGTGCATAAGGATGATTGCACGATTGAGATCTATAAATGTATTGGGTGTGGGCCTCAAAGCACGTGATTGATGAGGTTTTGTGTTGAGCGCAAGCTCTGGAGCACATGAGTTATGAAATGTTTGTGTTTACCATAAGCTCTGAAGCACATGAGATAATAGAATTAGAAGTGTTGGGCATAAGCCTTGGAGAATTCCAAATTGATGTTGAACATAAGCTCTCGAACATCAGATCCTTGGACATTGTATCCCTAGGTGTATTATACAAGTACATCTTAACATTAGTGTTGAGAGAGAAGCTCTCGAATTGTACTAAGTGTAGCTCCCAGTTTTTAGCATTGAGCCTGGGCTATGAATAATGCTAGGAGATACTGAAAATTAATTATGTCGAGTGAAAACGACTCTAAAAATCATCGACCTTATCTTACTTATTTTTAAGTTGATTAAATGAAATTTTGAATTTCTACTTCTCATTAAGTACTAAAGAACTACCAAAATATACAAGGTAATCCAACATGCAAGGAGATTTAGATTTGCCTAACCTAGTTGACCAACCCTACCTAAAAGCATTGATAAAAAGAAATGATTATAAGCTAAGGGAAGCACTATGTAATTGGAATTGTGCTATATGATGCCTAAATAAATATTGACAATACTACATGCATATATATAGTTTATATATGTTATGGATAAAAGGGTAAGTACATATTTTAAATATGAGGAAATAATAATAACTATATTGATTAATAAAGAATATATATTATTATTTACTAAATGTAATTATATAAATATTAATCTCACATAACCCAATGAAAGATTATATCAAGAAAGTAAACGATTGTTGGTCTAATTAAAGTTTAACTTCCTTTTTCCCTAAAGATTGTCTATAAAGACCCAAGCCAAGAAAATGATTAGGCATTCCATTCTATTCTATCTTCCTAAGAATTTTGGGAGAGCATTTGAAAAACAAAATATAGGAGAAGCCTTACCTTTAGGATCTCTAGACTATTTGCATATTCCAAATTTATTTAGATGACATATTTGAGGTTAGATATATCTAATTTGTTTTATTAACTTTGTGTGTTTAAGTGTACAAGGTTTTCTGCCATCAAAAGATGAAAAGCTACAGCTATGAGGTTTCTAGCTTCTCCAGTTTTATTAATACATGTTTTACATATTTTTACTAAGTAATGTCTAAAATCTTGATTAGGAAATCTACATATTGAATACATGCTTCAGCTATATTTTTATTTGTTAAATTTATTAAAAATAATCTTGAAATATTTTTACATAATTTCTAGGGTTACATTTTATATTGGATATTAATTCATTTTCGTAAACCATAACTTCAACTTTTATTTCCTAGATAGGTGTTCACAGTTGAAATTCTCTTAGTTCTTAAATTTAAAGAGTTACAAAACAATTTAAAAATGTCAAACAATCTAACTTAGATTTACAACCCTAATATCCATTAAAACTAAATAAACTCATTCATTCCTTGAAACTAAAACATTATATAAACTCTGCATAAAAACATTTAAACAAACCATTTATAATTAAAAATATACAGACGAGAGATCAATATCTAAACTCATTAAGTTAAACCCTGGTAAAAACATTTAAATAAAAAATCTAATAAACTACAGATATAAACAAACAAACCAACCAGAGATAAAATCTCCTAAACCTCAAATCAAATCGAGAATGTTGTTAGATTTCATATTGCAAGAGAAAATGCTTTTGTTTCCATCTCATAAATTATTCCTAAACATAAGTAATTTAAACCAAACCAAACATCTAGTAAAAATGTTGTAAATAATAAATATAAAAACATACACTATCAAATATACCCTAAGCATGAAGGCCGAGAGCCTAAAACAAATATTTACTATTAGTATTAATATAATATGAATACACATCAAATCTTTAAACCAACCAAGACATTTAATCCCATAAAGGATTGGTTGTTGGTATTTGCTCCATCACATACAAACCAAACGCTATTAGTGAATTGAAAAAAACCATTTACATATTTAAAATATAAAGACAGAGTCATTCCCTATGCATCGCACTAGTTGAATCCCATTAACTAAACTGTCAACTCACATTATCAAACAAGGAAGCAGGTTATTACACCTCGGCCCATTATAAATAAATTATACCGAGGAATCCAATCCTCAAAGAACAGAATTAGAATACCGAGGATCCAATCCTGTGAAATGCACAAACGAAAAAATATCAAACCACAAGTCTAATGAATTAACAACCAAGGATCGAATCATGTAGGATCAAACAAACGATTCAAATCCATTACAAGCTATGGAATTTACTAAGGCTTTTGCCTCTAAGGTTTCTTGTAAAGCTTTTTATATAGCCAACTGTATAAACAATGATGAAATAGAGCTATGCTCTTTTCATATAAATCATATGCACAATTGACATTTAAAACAATAAATACACTTAAGTGAATAAACTTAGACTGTGTATCCACATCAAAAGTCGAGCTTCATGCTTACATCCGCCAAATAAACCTAGACATAGTACTAATAAAACCACACGCTACTTCCATTATTCATAAATTAGATAGTCAAAACATCATGGGTACCATTGCAAGCAACGACACTATAAAATTAATTGAAATGCATCAATAAAAAGAAACATGGAATGGTTACCTAAACATAGTTTCCCATTAAGTTAAATAAATCCAAATACATATTGTTGCAAAATGATAATTTTATACATGGATCTGAGCCAAGCTATTAATATTCTATATACATATTAAAAATCACATATGGTTGATCCATGAAAGCTTACATAGTTTCATATATGAATGCCAAGCTTTTTATCCAAACCACAAAAAACAAAATGACCCAACAATGCATTTTCACAACCAAACTCGAAGCCTCTTCTAAAACACACAGTGAGTGTAAGGCCATTTCTTAATTTGGGGCTTACTCAGATATTGGCTGAGCAAGAAACCTATGACATTTCCCTAAGCCACACAGAGAATCCATGCCCTATCGTTTGCACATACCAAAACATTTTCCATTAGAAGTATGCATTTGAAACCATAAACCAAACCAACACTACAATGAACAGACCAGTTTTGAATACATACCAGTCGAAGAGCATAGGAGCTTGTTGGTTGCACATACCTTAGCAGGAATGCGAAACCACAAACCTCCAACTTTGAAAAACCAAATGAATGATAACAAGCCCTACATGATGCTTGAGGCATTCTAACCACAATTCCGAAGGTTCAATTAATTTGCCACCTTGTCCACCACTATCAACTAGATCAAAAGAAACTCTGGTATAGTTTGTAAACATGTCGTATGGACATCGTTATAAACTGCAACTCTTAATTCTTAAACCCCTCATCACCATATTAGTTTCATAGTTAAACATAAAGCCTTTATACCATATAGTTCAAGCATATGTTATGTTGCATCTAAGGTTTTAAAAACTTAGCATATAGTTTATAAAAATAATTAGAGGAAATTTCAATTCAAAATGGGCCTCCTAAGGAAAATAATAAAATAATAGTTAAAATAATAAAATAATATTTATTAATTTTGGAGGAAGAAAAGAAAAACATACATTTTCTGTTTGTATTTTCGACATATCTCCGTGTGTTTTTAGTCAAACTTGAATTGAGAGAGATCGTCAGATGCAGAATTAAATTACACATCCAAAGAGTACCCATTCTGCATAATTTTGATGGAACCCACTACCCCAAAAACAAGAAATACCTGAAACAATGTCATGATGACATCATCATCATGTTGTTTCAGGTATTTTTGTTTTTTGGGTAATGGGTTCTGTTAAAAGTATGCAGAATGGGTAATATTTGGATGCAAAATTTAATTCTGCATCCAACGAGCTCTCCTGATCGAAATTTGAGTAAAAAAACAAGCAGATATGTCGAAAATATGAACAAAAAAAGTAGTTTTCTTTTATGATACCTAGCGCCTAATTTAGATTAAAAAATTGTTTAATACCTATACAATATTTCAAATTTTAAGAAATTTCATTGGCTAACACATGATGACATGGAATTTGAATTAGGGTTGAAAGGCCCATTTTGAGCTGAAATTTCCTCGAATGAGTTTATAGACATGCATATATATAATCTTCTAAACCCTTATTACCATAGGATTTAGGTATAGTTCAGGATTAGGAATTTAGTCCTCTCTTCCCACAGTTATGGACATGAATAGTGCAGTGTAGATATAGCTTGTTGTATTTGTAGGACGTTGATATTGTCATGATCATAAGACTTAGTTCACCGATGAAACCACATGCACAAGAAAATAATATAGATTCCTTAGTTCATAAAGAACTAAGTAAACCATGTAGCAATAGGTTTCCTTACCTTTCTGAGTGGTCCCTTAAGGGATAGAACCCCACCACTCCACCCCTTGACATACAGATGTCAGTCGGAATCTTATAAGCTAAACCATAAACAAATTAAATAAATATAAAAAAAGTAAAACATAAAATTCCATAAGTGTCGTCAAACGTCAACAACTAATAGACAGGAAAAGTAAACTTACACACATGTCAAAGTAGTAGGACAACATCATGTAAAACATCATCATTATACATGAAACTCATATAGAGAAAGCAACTTATGGAACTTAGGTTCAGTTTACAAACAAGATTTTATTCCACATAAGTTTTAAAGATGTCCTTGGAGTTCAGTACTTTATTAGATAAGATTTTTTTATTTTTTTTAATGAATTTTAGGTACATTACAAGTGGTATCAGATCCCAGCTTCAAACACTAAGATACCTAATGGGAGCTACCAAAACATTCATTGTAGAAATAAAAAATTTCAAAATAGTATTTTGAAAATTTGTTAACTAACAGAAAATGGTTTGTTACTAAATACTTTAATTGCAAGATTAAAGAACATTTCAGATCATGAATACAAAAGAAGATAATAGATGGTAAGGAATTCTGAATAAATCCACATGGGAAGGAGAACCAGTAGTTAAATTAAATTCTTACATACTGAAAACCATACAGAGTCTACAAGAATAATTACAAATCTTCAATGATGATAATATGAATGAAAGAAAAGAGAAGAAAGAAATCAATGAAGCTTTACTTCGGAACATGACAGGAGGAATCCCACATGGATAGCCAAATCATTCAACCAACAAATGCAAGATTTTTTTATTATAAAAAACGGGCTAGCATCTGAAAGGAAGAAGAAAAAGAAGAACAAACACCTGAACCTCCAGAAAGAGATTATCACAATATTTCCAGTGATAATTCACTTTCTCCTTGCAGAAATAAATAGAGGAATGATGACAACCTCCAAGGAGAGTTTAGAAAGATAAAATCCCCAACGTCTATCCATATATAACTTAAATGGAAAAGTAGATAGATGGTGGAGAGACCTTAAGCATACTAAGAAGGAAGAGGTAAAACAAATCCGATGGAGTAACTTATGAAGAATATTTCAGGAGAAATACATGTTTGAAAGGTTGACAGGAAAGTGAAAGAATTTCATGAGTTAAGGACAGGTCTGTTAGCACCTATGCTCAATTTAGAAGATTTTTACATAACCATCAGCACTAATTCCCCTGTAAAGGTTTAGACCTGTAAAAGAAATGGTAAGGTCAATATTTTTCATGTTATATAACTTGACTAAGTTCTGAATAGGTTCTGAAGGATCCATCCTCGATTGAGAGTGAAGAAGACATTGAAAAACCCTTAGGTGCAACCTTGGAAATGAGCCTGAATATGAAAAATCTGAGCAAATTTAAAAGCTTACCAGAACGCATGGCTTGAATGCATAGAGGAGAAAGATCAAAGGACAAAAATAATTTCCTCCAAGGAAAATTAAGAGCGAAAGAGTGGAAAAGACAAAACTCAGTTAGGAAAAATGGTAAATCCAATTTCCTCTTTCCATAGTTTGAGATACGATGTTCACAGAAAGGTTCCACATAATTCAACAGTCTAGAAAAAGAAGGAAGTTAAAATTTAAAATAAAAAGGGTGAAAGAAAAAAGGACCAAAACTTCAGTTGTAAAAATTGGTAAACCCGCCTTCTGCTTTTTGCATCCTGATATACGATAGTTTAGAGAGCTTCCGCACAAATCAACGGTTCAGGGAAAGGCATCAGCAGAAAGAGGAAATACATAATTTGGTCATAAAAAGTTATAAATATCATCTTTCGAGATCCGTAGGATTGAAGGGTCCGAAAAGCCTCTATGAAAAATCAACGGCTCGTAAAGACAAAGGGCGGGAGTAAAAGGGAAGAATGTAGAAAGGATAGAAATTTGGTCATGAAATGATGAATGTTCTCTTTCCTTGATTTGCACGATTGATGACCCAGAAAGCTTCTGCATCTATGATCCTATATCAATGGTGTGGGAGGGAACGAAAAGGTGGAAAGCAGACATATAGAAATTGAGCATCGTGAAAGTATAAATCCTGACTTTCTCTTTCTGCAGCCCACAGCTTGACCTCATATCAATGAATCAAAGAGTGTCTTCCTAATATCAATGATGCGTAAAATGGAAACATGTGCATGGGATAAGTAGATTTCCCAATTTGCGTGATCTGGTGGGCATGAAACTGCTTCCACGGTAAACATAGGGGAATATCAATGACTCTCATTCATTCATGCATCTTCAATGAGATCCGAGGGTTTATAGGAAAATATCTTAGACAATTTGCACAATCAAAGTCGGAGAGGGCTTGTGCAATGGAGAACATCTATAAATGATGTGTCTGCTCCCCATTGGATACCGTAGTCCGATATTGGAGGTATAAAATTCATGTTTATAGAGCGCGATAGTTTATAAGGATAATCAAATTGATCTCATATCAACGGTTCAGAGAGTGTCTGCCTAAGATTGATGATGCAGAAAAGGGAAACATACACATGGGATAAGTAGATCTCCCAATTTGCAAAACATGGTAAACCTCACTGTTTTCGAGGGCCTAGAATAAAGGTATAATTAGATGTATGGTGGAAAATAATTATGCTGATCCAAAATGCACAGATAATTAAACATTTCATATCTACGAAATTTAGTATGAGGCACAGGTTTTGACCGTAGAGATATGATGATGTGAAATATTGATGACTCAGGTTGATTTCATAGACTAAAAGTGCATGGGGTAATTAAGTTTTAAAATATGAAGAATTTCTTAGGGCATGCATATCTCAATGGTGACGATATGTAGGAGTTGAAGATCTATGGTGGGTATTCATTTCGATGCCACAACATGCATAAAAGAATAAAATTTTCATGGCTGCAAAATCAGGTAGGGCCAACAAGATTGGACAACAGATATTTGGGCGTGATTGTGATCTATGGTCAAAATCGATTTCACAATGGAAAAGAGAAGGAATTTTATTAAGTTGGCAGATTGTGAAATCAGCTATAGGCTGCATTGTTGGACCGTTAAGATGCATTTTAGATTGAGATCTATCACTGAGAAAGATTTTGCTAGTTCAAAGTGTTGTTGGTTTAATTTCCAAGAACTCTGTGGAATTTTACAGAGTATGCAGGTTTAGACATGTGCTTCCATATCCTTGTTTCTAATAAAATATCAATGAACCTGAACAATTTCCTAGGTGGAAGAAGTAAAGAGGAATGAAACTATTGTAGGTCATTGGAGGTGCTCTGAACCATCGTTTTCAATCAATCGAGCCTGATTGCTAGGTGTCTAGTTTTCTATTTTTTCCCATCATGCACAACCCAGCATGCTTTATTGATTCGCTCGTGATCATGGCAAATATTCCAGATCATAATCTGTTAGGGTTTTATGTGTGTGAGCTTGATTCGTGATTTTGGTAAAATGAATTTGGCTCTATTTTGAGGTTGGCCTTGGGAGCCCATGACACTATAAATGTAACCTCTATGGAGGAAGAAGGTGTCTGACATTCATTTTGAACCATCAATGCTTGGTTTTGTAGCTCTACAAATTTGCTTGGAAGTAATTAATGCAAAGCATACCCTGAATGTCTAAGATTCATCATGGTGTTCACTATTCAATATGTTTTCTCTTGTATTCTTCATTTACATGTTTGTGTAATTTCTGCTAATGCGTTTCTAGTTGTATGTAAGGAATTCATGCTCTGTTTAGCACTCCATGTATCAGATAGCGTGTTTGTTCTATGTTTATGGTAAATGTCTTAGAATTCATTCTCTGTTAGATGCTCCATTTTAGTTATCAACCTTTATTGTTACTTCTGCTAAAGGTGTTTCAAGAGATCCATCCACGAATAGGTTGCTCCTATCTTACTGTGTTTCTTCTCATTCCCCCCTGCCATCTCTCAGAGATATTTTGTTCAATACTAACACTTACTTTTCCTCAAAATATGAAGGTTATCACTGGTCATTATTTCTTGTAAGTCTTTAAATGTTTCAGGTTTTGACTCTATTTCCCAATGGTGCTTCTTGTTTCTATGTCTTACACTCTTGAAAACCTCAACAACACTTCCCCTCAGAAATTCATCCTTCTGAATGCTTGGTTAAAGGGAAATGTGTATATGTATGACCCTGTGACAAAGAGAGATCCCTTTGTTACAATATAGTCTAAACGTTGGTTTGAAATGGCTACCCCAGTGATTCTCCTACCACAACCATAGGAAAATTATTGGCTGATAACGTCTTGGCGCCATTGCCAGCGAATAATCACTATTATCTCCTTGGGAAAATGACATTGTTTTAGTTCTATGACCTAGTTGAGTAGTTGGTCCTAGACACATGTTCGTTTTATATGCTCTGGTGACACCACTCAAATTTTTTGGAAGGTGAATCCACTGGGAAATACTGATGACCATACTGGGGAATGAGGGTTCAGTTCTTCCCTCGTGTTGCAGCTGCAACATTTTCCCAAAATTCCAAAAACTTTCAGGACCCTCCTTTGCTTCGATTAGTTTAATTTTCTTCTTTGATTTGATCTAATGATTTTCTAGAAATATTTCTAATGCTTGGATTGATCTCCCATTTGTTTTAGATTTTCCTCTAACGCTTGAAACTATTTCATCAAACTTGATTGTTGCCTTTGGATACAGTCTCAGCTTGTTTGCTCGATTTGTTACTCAATCAAATCAATTGTTGTTGTCGATTTCAAAAGCACATCCATTGGCATCCCGCCTGTTTGTTGCGAGCCTGCAATCAAGAAGCAGCGAGGAACCTGTTGCGGCTGCAACTATTTCCCCAAATTTTTTAAATTTTGGTCCCCTCCTCATGATTTAGCATTGTTTTTTTTAAATTGTTTGGATCCTTGAACCTTTTGGCCGTGCTTTAAGTTTGGATAGGTTTGATGATTATAAATAATATGGCTTAATTTTCGCTCGTGTGTGGAATTGTTGTAAATCTCAGTTTTTAAAGTTTGATTTTGTTGAGTTTAACGTGGATCAGTTTTTTGTCATTTGCAAAATGCTGTTTCAGAGGCGAAACAGTTCAATTGCTGCCAGGTTTGAAGTTTTGTCACTTAGATCGAAGGTTGTTGTCCTGGTTTGCTTTTGCTGTTGCGGCTCTCAAAGTAGTTAATCCTCCGAAGTATAAAGCACTCTGCCCTCCGATATGCGTCGCGTGGCTATAACCTTTCTTCTTCTACTATTGCGGCTCGCAAATCAGCTAAGCGCCTGAAGTCCAAAACGCTCTGCCAGCCGATGCGTTAGTCTTTTAGTCGCTTTCTCGTAACTTTTTCTTCTTCCACCATTGCGGCTCCCAAATTAGTTAAGCCTCCGAAGTGTAAAGCCTTCCGACTTCCAATTGAGAGTTTTCCCGCCCACAAGTCGTGTATCCTTAACCTTTCCTTTTCCGCCATTGCGGCTAGGAAAGCCTTTTCGCATCCGATGTCAATATCCTTCCGAATTCTGATTTAGAACTTTATCGCTCGAGGCTTAGTAAAAAATCTTATGTTTATTAAACTTCTCAGATCAAGGGATGCGCCTGACCATTTTCTTGTGGATTAGCCATTTCAGGCGGTTTAAGTTAATGTTTTAAAATTCCATTCCAACTAATGACGCATAGTAATTGATTGTAGGTAGAACTCAACGAACTGTTCATGTGACCACGGTGTGAAGGCGTAGCTTGACAGTTTTGTAAAAAATCAAATCAAAACCGATAGGGTTGCAAGGGAGACAAGCAAAGGAAAAGACAAAATCGAAAGCAACAAAATACGCAAATCTGAAAAGTCTGTCAGTTACTTAGCTAATAATGAGCTTGCGTAGAAAATATGAAAAGGAGGAATATGAAACGCTCAAAGAAGCGAAGAGTCACACGTTTGGGGGGGAACCCAAGCAGTCTACTGATTTCGTTTAAATATTTGAAAGTTAGAAGTTACCGGTACTTTTTTCCCAGTTATCTTTGTGAGGACATATTGTAAGAAGAATTATTTCCTTTTGCAATAGATAATTACAGTTTTCCTGTTGGAGAAAGCTTGGTGGAATATTCAAATGTTGTGCTATGGATTTGTTGAAGAGGAACTATTTCATTTTCAGCTTTGTGTCCATTAACTGTGAGACCGTTCTAACTCTTTGAACCTATGTTCTTGTATGAATGTTCTCTGGTTTATTTTATGAAGATTTCCACTATGAGTCATGAATGTTGTTCATAAACAATTGGCTATCTGGTTGTTCAAATATCTTTTAATGTTCATGCATTTTGAAAGAAGTATCAGCTATCTGTGATTTTTCATAATGCATGTACAAATTACATTACTCATTAATGAATGATAACTTTTCTCCCTAGGGATAGGTTAGGTAGTTAGTTGTAATTTCTTGATGTGTGTGATTTAGATGCGAGAGAGTTTAAGACAAGAGGTAAGAACCTGCGCATCACATTGTGACCGCTCCTCGTATTCTACATCAATCTGCATGTTAAATAGGAACTTGGATATCATACATAAGTCAAAAAATACAAAAATATACATGGTGGACCAGGCCGCAACCGGTAAAACCTTTTGTTTTTGTTACTTGACCTACGGTAGCCGAACCACAAACCGGACGGATTCCCTACACCAAACAGTCATGGGCTAGTTGGGAACGTTGACTAGGGAGAATCCCTTGCTGTTGTTGCCTACAAATTTCTAGGCCTCAACTATTCTAGTGCTAGAAGGAGGGCCTCCAGTGCATGGCTGGCCTAGAAACTTATTTTTCCCAAGATTACCCCACCAGCAGATGTTTTGAAGCTTTTAACCTGACTAAAGTGGACTCATCAAGTTGTGATTCTACCTTTGAAGTAAGTGAGCTTGGTTTCACCTCACGTTGCTCTTTGCACAAGAACCTTGTTCATTCACCTTGTGCATGGCCGGAATTAATGTAAATCAGCCCAACCCTCTGTCAGCTTGGAGAGCTAGATCACCTTTAAACCTCACACCTCCTTTGCATAACCTACCTCAAACCTTTGACAAGTTGTTGCCTAAGTTTGACCCCGAGGAAATAATTGCTGTAGATGACCATTTGCAAAGTTTCTATTTGGCAATAGAAGGGCTAAGGGTGGGAGAGTATGAAGATGTGGTATGTAGATTGTTCCCACACACCCTGAAAGGAGCAGCAGCATCCTGGTATTTTTGTTTTCCTGCAAACTCTATCCCTGATTGGGACACCTTCGAAAGGATTTTCAGAAGTAAATACATAGTCCTGAAGACACATGCCTCACTGATGAAAGGTCTTGGTTTGTTATAGAAAGAGAAGAATTAGAAGGTATGTAGTTTCACGCAAATATTTTCAATGTATTTAAAGAACTTTTCTGAAACTAACAGACCCTCAGACAAGGTCTTAATTGAGTATTATACCTCAGCCCTAGGACCTAAGCTAGCCATGTTTGCCAAGATGAAAGCCAAACCTACGTTGGTACAGACTTATGAAGAGGAAGAAAGGGTAGAGGCTGAAAGGGAAAGTATAGAAGGTTATCCTAATCTACCTGAAGAAAAGACTACCAGGAGAAGAACCTTATTGCTGTCTCAACCTAAAGATGGACAAGCACATGATTATCAGGGAATGATGAAAGTGATGCAGAAACTATCCAACTGAATAATAGATCTGGAGAAAGAAAGGGAAGTTCATAGAACTTACGAACCCTACTACCAAAAAAGAGAGAATGACAACCAATGGAAAATACCTCCACCAAAGTTACCATCAATGAACATAACAGAAGTAGGGAGGGATAATTTTTGCACTTTTCACCAACAACCTCATTCTGAAAAGAAGTGTCCTCAATGGTTAGATTTGATGACATTGGTGATGAATAAGCTGTTGGACTCTAAATTCACTAAAGACAGTAGTAAGGAAGAAGAGAAAAACCAGACCATAGAGAAACAAGATGATACCATGTTCTTATGGAATGGTTCCTCGCTTTTCAACACAGAAGAGAATGCTCCTAAGCCTGAATACCCACCAACAACCACAAAAGGTATGGACTTAGCAATTAAATACAATACAATAATTTCAAAGATTAAAAAATTGCAAGAGAATGTCAAGAGACAGATAGATGTGAATGTTAAAAATGACACACCTGAAGTCACTGCTGTCAACCAGGAAGCAGAGCCAATCAATGATCCTGTAAAACATGTAGGTGTTAATGAGGGAAACACTAAAGAAACTGAAGAGCTTAAAAAGGATATACCCACTCAAAACCAACCAAGAGAAGAAGACATAGAACTAGGTTGGGAAGAAAAAACTGACACCCCGCCTTTTCTTTTGACCCTAGAAATGCTGAATCATAATGTGCATAATTGCTTGGTAGATTCTAGATCAGCGATGAATGTTATGCCACTGGAGGTTTGCAAAAATATTAATGGACAGCCAGAGTCCACACCTTGGGAAGTAATGCAATTAGATAGCACAAGTGTCAAAGTAGTAGGAGAGATGAAAAATGTCCTCATTCACTTTTCTGCAAATAACAAGATATGTCAATTTATTGACATTATGGTGGCTGACATACCGGGTGGATATGGGATTATTCTCAACCAATATTGGTCTACCAGGTTGAAAGGTTATTTCGCTTCAGATTGGTCTCATTTATTGTTACCTCTCAAGGGTACCCCAAATCAGATTAAAATTTTGAGAGAATCTTACATGAAGCATACTGTCACTAAGCTAGGAGAAGGTAATGAATCTGCTGATTCTGTCCTGGGAAATTATCTAATCGAGATTAAGATAAGACATCATACCTCAAGAAAGGCCAGTTCTACAATTGACACTCAACCTGAGCTCCTTCAACTTCCTCCGGCTGAAAAGGATGATGGTAGACTAATAGACATGGTCTCGATTTCAAAAATGGTACACTTAGACCATGGATAGATTTTCAACCTGCACTTCAGCCTAGCCTTTTAACTCGCTGGATTGAAGAATTTTTAAGGGCGGGCACACTTTTCTTTTCTTTTTCTTTGTACATAAATAAATTTATATTGTTTTTCTTTAATACTTTGATGCTATTTCCTTTTGGTTATTGCTTTGATGCTGCTTTCTTTATTTTTATTACTTTGTTAGTAGTTCTTTTGGTTTTTGAATAAAGAGGAAAAAATTTGGTTGCAGCGGAAATGTCAGGGTTCTTAATTAACTGAAATCTTGAGAAAAAGACTGTGCTTTGAAACATTGAATGTCTTCTAGTAGCATTGTTCCTAATTGGCCATGCATTCATTGAATTTCTACTTAACCCCTGTAAATAACTTAGAAGTAACAGGTCTGGAATACTATTTCGAGGCTCCATCCATTTCACATCTAAGATGTCCAAGGGAGTGAATGCAGAGGACCCATGGAAAGGAAGCAAAGTAGACAGTACATCATATATAAATGATCCCATGCCATAATTTCAGAAAAGCTAAAATCTATCAAGAGTCAAAACTCCTTAAAGAAACAATACATATCAAAGCAAAGTATCAAAAGCATGAATTTCAAATTGCCAAAAGTTCCTCTCCGTCTATGAGATGAACAGTAAATTCTTCTCTCACACAAAAGGACACTATGGATAGAGGAGCCTGAATAAAATTCAGAAAGAAAGGTAGATGGAGGACTCACAAGAACTAAATTTCAAATAGCACAAAAGTGCAGTTGGCCTGGGAATGAGGAACAAATGGATAGTGTTGTTTATTATATGTTACAATCATATGGAGTTCAAGATCAAAACTACCTAAGGATGGGTAAAATAAATCTCACTTATTTGGCCTCAAAAGAGTTATTCAGACTTGCAAATGTTTCTGATGTTACCATTTCCCAATGAATGGACTACTTCTCAATGATCTAAACGCATGAGTTGGCCAACTTAGGAATACAAACATCTATAAGATTTCAGCTTCTATCGAGACAGTCTTGCATCTGGGGTTCACCACGTAGTCGCTAATTGTTGCAGCTGCAACATTTTCCAAAAATTCCAAAAAATTTCAAGACCCTCCTTTGCTTCAATTAGTTTGATTTTCTTCTTTGATTTGATCTAATGATTTTCTAGAAAGATTTCTAATGCTTGGATTGATCTCCCATTTGTTTTAGTTTTTCCTCTAACGCTTGAAACTGTTTGATCAAACTTGATTGTTGCCTTTGGATACAGTCTCAGCTTGTTTGCTCTGTTTGTTGCTCAATCAAATCAATTGTTGTTGTCGGTTTCAAAAGTGCATCCATTGGTATCACGCCTATCTGCTGCCAGCCTGCAATCAAGAAGCAACGAGGAACCTGTTGCGGCTACAACTATTTCCCCAAATTTCTTAAATTTTGGTCCCCTCCTCATGATTTAGCATTGTTTGGATCCTTGAACCTTTTGGCCGTGCTTTAAGTTTGGATAGGTTTGATGATTATAAATAATCTGGCTTAATTTTCGCTCGTGTGTGGAATTGTTGTAAATCTCAGTTTTTAAAGTTTGTTTTTGTTGAGTTTAATGTGGATCAAGTTTTTGTCATTTGCAAAATGTTGTTTCAGAGGAGAAACAGTTCAATCGCTGCCAGGTTCGAAGTTTCGTCACTTAGATCGAAGGTTGCTGTCCTGGTTTGCTTCCGCCGTTGCGGCTCCCAAATCGGCTAAGCGCCCGAAGTCCAAAATGCTCCGCCAGCCAATGCATCAGTCTTTTAGTCGCTTTCCCGTAACTTTTTCTTCTTCCACCATTGTGGCTCCCAAAGTAGTTAGGCCTCTAAAGTGTAAAGCCTTCCGACTTCCAATTGAGAGTTTTCCCGCCCTCGGGTCGCGTATCCTTAACCTTTCCTTTTCCGCTGTTGCAGCTAGGAAATCCTTTTCCCGTCCGATGTCGATATCCTTCCGAATTCTGATTTAGAACTTTCCCACTCGAGGCTTAGCCAAAACTCTTCTGTGTATTAAAATTCTCAGATCAAGGGACGCGTCTGGCCGTTTTCTTGTGGATTAGCCATTTCAGGTGCTTTAAGCTAATGTTTTAAAATGCCATTCCAACTAATGACACACAGTAATTGATTGTAGGTAGAAGTCAAGGGACTATTGGCGTGACCACGGTGTGAAGGCGTAACTTGACATTTTTGTAAAAAATCAAATCAAAACCGGCAGGGTTGCAAGGGAGACAAGCGAAGGAAAAGACAAAATCGAAAGCAACAAAATACGCAGATCTGAAAATTCCATCAGTTACTCAGCTAATAATGAGCTTGCGTAGAAAAGATGAAAAGGAGGAATATGAAACGCTCGAAGAACCGAAGAGTCACACGTTTGGGGAGGAACCCAAGCGGTCTACTGATTTTGTTTAAATATTTGAAAGTTAGAAGTTATTGGGACTTTTTTCCCAGTTAGATTTGTGAAGACATACTGTAAGAAGAACTATTTCCTTTTGCAATAGATAATTACAGTTTTCCTATTGGATAAAGCTTGGTGGACTATTCAAATGTTGTGCTATGGATTTGTTGAAGAGGAACTATTTCGTTTTCAGCTTTGTGTCCATTAACTGTGAGATCGTTCTAACTCTGTGAACCTATGTTCTTGTATGAATGTTCACTAGTTTATTTTATGAAGATTTCCACTATGAGTAATGAATGTTGTTCATAAACAATTGGTTATCTGGTTGTTCAAATATCTTTTAATGTTCATGCTTTTTGAAAGAAGTATCAACTATTTGTGATTTTTCATAATGCATGTACAAATTACATTACTCATTAATGAATGATAACTTTTCTCCCTAGGGATAGGTTAGGTAGTTAGTTGTAATTTCTTGCTGTTTGTGATTTAGATGCGAGAGAGTTTAAGACGAGAGTTAAGAACTTGTGCATCACATTGTGACTGCTCCTCATATTCTACGTCAATATGCATGTTAAATAGGCACTTGCGTATCATACTTAAGTCAAAAAATACAAAAATATACACGGTGGACCGGGCCGCAACAGGTAAAACCTTTTGTTTTTGTTACTTGACCTACGGTAGCAGGACCGCAAACCGGACGGATTCCCTACACCAAATAGTCACGGGCTAGTTGGGAACGTTGACTCGGGAGAATCCCTTGTTGTTGTTGCCTACGAATTTCTAGGCCTCAGCACCTCGCTATGAGCTACAGAGTTTCAGATTTGATTGTTGATGGTGAACAACGAAAAAACATACAGAAGGTTGTGCATCTTTCACCCAGAGACTCCTTCTGCAAATAATCGAGTCTTCAAAATGTTCTATGGAAGCTCCATTATCAAAGGGGTTTCCAAAGTTTGAGGATCTCATTCAATGTCCTAATAATCAAGATGATTTCTATAGCTATAAGGTATGTTCATTTTAATTGTGCTTGCATTCTTGGTTTTCCAAATAGAGTGCCTAGTATAAATTGGAAATAATTTCTTCCAAGATTCAAAGGTGAAAAGGGTGATGATGCTTCCCTTTATTTGGTTATATTTCATAAGCATATATATAATTTGGTGGTTAAATTACATGAGGATTCCTTAATGAAAAGGTTCATTGTTAGTTTAGAAGGGAACGCAAGGTCATGGTATGAGGGATTACCAATAGAAATTTATATTCCCTTAAAGAATTTCGTTGAGTATTCCATTATCATTTTAAAAATAAACACCCTTCCTTGCTAGTAGTTCAAGATTGTTGCATGCATGATAAAGGTTTTATTGAACAGTTGAAAAATAATTATGGTGAGGAGGAGTTTTTGGATGATGAGATTTTAGAAATTTTACATGAATAATCATCTCAAAAATAAAGAAAAACCAATTTCCATGATATTCAAGAAAATCCCGAACCCTTTGTAATGTTTTCCTTGACTAAAATGGACATAATCCAAAACTCAGATTCAACCAGCTATATTTATTTCTCTGAAACTGATGATATTTTGCATCATTCTTGTCAATATTTGTGTGTCCAAGAAGGAAGTTGGGAATGTCCCTTATATCATTCATCTTCTGTTACTTGAGGAGGATGCCCCTGTTCAATTAGAAAACACCCTTTTGCAGCACCAACTTCTTCAAAGACATGATATGTTTTATGAATAATGCAATCATCCTATTTTAAACTATGTTAGTGGAGGTTTTGAAGAAAATATTATCCCATTTGTATATGATGAGAAAGAAAGTGAGAAGGAAAGAAATGTATAGGAATAGGTTCATATCCATTTTCTTTATGAAGATTGCAATCAGCATGCAGAAAACAACTATTTTCCATTGTGTTTTTCCTCATTTGAATATACGAAACAAATCATTAAAGCCTCTAAGAAAGCACAAAAAAATGAGGATATGACATTTTCAGAAATAGATAATGAAAAGGGAAATAAGTCATCCCATTAGTCCCAACCTTTGAGAGAAACAACAGTTTTCCATGACGGGTTAAAACCCAAAGAAGAAGATGAAAAGGGTGAACAACTGGAATCTACTTTGCACTCCCATCATTCTTCGTATGAGCAAGAAGCTAGTCAACCTAGTGATGTGCAGGAAGAGGGTCATACTAATTTTCCTTATGAATATTGCAGTCAACATGTTCAAAATTATGTTAGTAATGTTTTTAAAGGATATTTCAAAATTCCTATATATGATGGATGTGAGGATGGCTACTTGGAAAATGCACCTCAAGAACCAGCATACTACAATAATAGATTGGACCACCTTGTAATATATCGAACTCTGAACCTAGCACTTATGGGAATGTGCCTATTGATTATGATGATTATCTTGATGTCATATTTTATATTGGGTCAAAGACCCCATTGCATATGAAAAGGATGATTTGTTCTATATATTGGGTGTAAGCTGATTATTGTTGATATATATATATATATATANTGATTTGTGTTGACCAGAAAGCTCTGGAGCACTTGAGTGATTAATGATTTGTGTTGAGCGGGAAGCTCTAGAGCACTTGAGTGATTGATGATTTCTGTTGAGCGGGAAGCTTTGGAGGACTTGACTGATTGATGATTCGTGTTGAACGAGGAGCTTTGGAGAACATGAGTACTTACTTTTGTGTTGAGGGAGAAGCTTTGGAACACCTGAAAATATAATTGAAAGTGTTGCGGATAATCCCTGGATCCTTCCATGTTTATGTTGAGCATAAGATCTGGAGCATTAGATCATTGGCCATTGTATCCATAGGTGTATTGTACAAGTACATCCTAGAATTAGTGTTGAGCGAAGAGCTCTGGAATTTCAGTGAATTGTAACTCCCTATCAAAGCATTAAGCATGGGATCTAGTAAGCTCTAGGGTTTACTAAAAAGAACTTAATAAACTTTCGAGTGAAAATGACTCGAGAAAAGTATTGATCTCATCATACTTATTTATAAGTGATTAAATGAAATTTTGAATTTCTATATTCTAATCAAAACAATGAAGAACTATCATGTTATACGAGAGAAATCCAACATGCATGGATGTTTATGTTGATGTATTTGTAACTTCAGAATGTATTAATTTGTATATCTCATGTATTGTACCTTGATGTTCCTATCGTGAAGTATTTGTAATGTAAACAAGTCATGTAAACTCATTGAGGTTAACCCGCCATTGTAAGTTAGGGAAATAGTCCCCACAATTGAGTTAAGGTTAACCTTCCTTGTTGATTGGAGGGAAACTACCCCATAGTTGTGGGGTAGTAGGGTTATTAGACTCTCCTAGAAAATTCAGCCCTGGTAAATAATTGTTAAGTGGGGCTAACTTGTTGGAGTGGAAATTGAGTGAAGGAAAGAATATAAATAGAGAGCGAGCCTCTCTATTTATCAGACACACTAACTCACTGGGGCGCATGAGTGAGAGAGAGAGAACAACTATTGGAGATCATATTTTCTGTCTTTTCATTTTACTACTACCATTGGTGCTCATTCTATATCTAAGGAATTTCCTCGGTTTTCTCCTTTATGGTTTCCTCGAGGAAAATTCTGTGTTTCTTGTCTCTTGTGATTATTGTTGTGCATGTTATTCTCTCAGATAAGATCCTAAATCATATTGCTTAAATTATAAAAATCTAACATGGTAAAAGAGCTAAACTGAGAAGAATACACTGTGCAGATCTAGATGCTAGGGATTCTTACTTTTTGGGTCTCTCTCCACAATACATCAGCAAAAGGAGGCTAGGCTGAACCTCAATTGAAGGGTGCATCTGTCTGTCGAAGAAGAATTTGATTCTGAGCATTTTCAATTCGTGCTACGGGAAATTAAGGCTTTTCACTAAAGAGGAATTTTTTAGTGAGCCTAGGATAGGATTTATCTCCTCATAAAAATAAAAATTTAGAGACCAAGGTTGATATTTTTGGTTGGGTAAAACTTCGGGAAATTCAAACCCTAAAATACTAAAACTAGTAGTTTTGGTAAATTCGCTATATCTCAATATTGGAGAAGGATTAGGAGCTAAAAATTTTGTAGTCCGACTATAAAATTCTAATGTACACTGTGTAAAAGTTCCAGCCTCATATTCGATATATTTTGGGTGATATGATTCCTCCAATTCAGGGTTCTAGCCTCTTCCAGAATTCATCCCTAAACAGGACACCTATGGGGAATTGCTTTATCTTGTGATACAAAGGTCAAAATTACATTTCATAAGATGTTATATATAAGGAACAGGATTTAATTTCTATGGTAAAATTATTAGACCCTGATGATTAAATAGTGACACATGGAAGTCCGCACAAGTTTTCTATTTTGAATAGTCCTGAAATAATTCATCTTGGGAAAACTCTCATAAGTCCTAATTGGTGAAATCAATTCTGGTAAAACCTTTGGTGTTGGTAAGAGGATAGATGAGGTTATGTTAGTAAAAAATTGTAGACATAGAGGAGTAGTCATTTTGGAGATACTATAGAAATAGTGTTAGGCATTTCTGCAAAAGAAATTCATAAACTAGGGTTTCCTATTCCGGGAGCTTCCCTCCATTGTTTTAAAAAAAGGAGTACATTGGATAGCTCACCTAGAAGAGGTCTATATTTCTGTCTGCCCATTACTCAAAGATTCCAAGTTTTTTAAATTGTGGTTTCTCTGAAAAACCCTAGAACAACCAGCTCGAGAATGAGGATGAACACCTCAAATCAGTAAGATCTAATATTTTGTTATTTACATTTGAGGTTTTCATTTCTAGATGACTTGTCACACCATATTGATGACAATCTTGGTTAAACTGACAAATTCCAAGCATGAAAGTATTGGATCTCACTATTTATTGAAGAAAATGAATTGGACACCTACATAAGTGGAGAGGTTCCAGTTCCAGAGGGAGATGAGGCTTAAAGCCTTACACAAGAATAACTTAGTCAAAGCCAAGAAGATCATTGTTGATTCAATCATGGATCACCTTATACCACAACTATCTTCCCTAAAGACACTGAAAGAGATGCTTGATTCCTTGAACAAGCTATTTGAAGGGAAGAACATAAATCAGAAGATGAATTTGAGAAAACAATTGAAGAATGTGAAGATCCATAATGTAGAGACCATGAAGTCATATTTTACAAGGGTATCTCAAATAAAAGAATAACTTGAAGGAGTAGAAGAAGTGGAGAATGCAGAAGTTGTGATAACCACCTTGAATGACCTCCCAGGATCATGGTATTCATTCGTTCAAGGAATTTTTTCTAGAAGAATGTGATTACTTTTAGTAGACTCTGGGAAGAGTACACACAAGATGAAGCTCAAGTCACCATAAGAGAAGAGAAGATGGGAGCATCTGAAGATAAATCTCTCACCATCCAAGAAAATCCCTCAAGCAATGAGGAATACGAAGGACTGAAATCTTGAATATCCTCTTATCCCTCTTATAATTTGGATAAGAAATGATGAATGAATAAGATGATGAATCTCAAGGCTCAAGAAGGAGTCTACCCATGATACAAATAAAGTTAAGTATTCAATTGTCATTTCATGATATTATTTTGTTATGCATTTCTTTATATTCAGTTGATGTTTATAATATGCATGTGATGGGTAAGTAGCCCATGGTGCTATACAACTCTCCATTGCTACTTATCTAGAATGAAACCTATTTGCACACATATTGGATTAGTGCACAATCTCAATGTTGTCCTGGTAGAGATGGAAGGCATCTAGAAAGTTTCCGTAAGATATGGATGAGTGTTGTATTAGATAAAATAGTTGCATGATTATATCATAATGAAAAATAATTTTTCATTATGAACATACCTTATGAAATGTTTCTAACCATACAACTAATGCATTTGACTTGTAGGAAAGATCGCGTACAATCACCTACAAGAAAAGAAGGATGAGACTTGTTCCGAAGAACAAGTCACAATAGTTCAAGAAAGAATCCAAGATGAAGAATAATATAACAATACTTTCGAAGAAAGAAGAAATCAGAGACACAATGTAGTTATGTGACACTGTTGAGGGACATCATTGATGTAGAGCCTTCCAACTATGAAAAATTAGCCAAGAAGAAAGGGAAGGAGAGTACCAATTCAAGATGAATGATGTCTAGGATGTGGCATCAAGACCTAAAGGGAAGTTTGTAGTATATTCCATATGGATATACAAGATCCAGCAGGTAGTAGATGACAACATTGTGGGATACAATGCAGGATTCGTAGAACAAGGCTTCTCACAAAAAGAAGGCATAGACTATGAAGAGACATTTACATCCAGTGGGATTTGAGGCACATGACAGGAAGACTCATGTGTGCAAATTAAAGAAGACCTTGTACGAGCTCAGAAGACACCCATGGGATAACACATACATGAGGAGCTGGATGAAGATCCTAACATTTTTTACAACATTGAAGATGAAAGCCTATAGAGGATGACAAGCTCACAAATGAGTGAGAGAAGAACATTTTCAAGATAGAGGATAATGGTATCCAGTGACCCTAGATGGATACATAGAATAATAGTAGCAAAGGTAGCTACTTGTCACTCCAGTACAAGATACATAGAATATGAAAGGCAAAGCGAGAATAATGCTCCACTTTAGAGGGAGTGACTATAGAAGATCCTAAGGTTCAACATGGTACAATAGGATGGATAGATTAGTGATGACTTTAGGATTTACCTTTTCTTCAAGGCTTAAGGTGGAAGACCAGTTATGCTCTTGTTATATGACGATTAATTGTTCCTGATAGGAAAAGAGGAACTCGTTCGAGATGCAAGAAGGAGGCTTTTTGTCGAGTTCAAGATGAAGAACTTGGTGATGATGCCTTAATTTCTAGGCATGAAGGTTTGTCAAAATGTGGATGGAACCTCCATGGGAGAAGGGAAGTATGCAATAGAGATCCTAAAGTGGTTCAGAATTATGGCTTACAAGGCCATGACCACACATATGGCATTGAACCTAAATCCATTGAGTGTTGCTTCATTAGAATCGGTTGATGCCACGATGTTTCGTCAGATGATTTGTTACTTAATGTACCTGATGAATATGAGACCAGATATTTGCTTTGGTATGAACACATTGAGACATGTTCACTTGATGGTTGCAAAGCATGAGTGAGGTACTTGGAGGGTACAGCTGAGTATGGGCTCAAGTATGATATGAATATGAAGATTAACCTAGAGGGTTATGTGGATTCGGATTCGACAGGAGGTGCCATTGATAAGAAGAGAACTTCAGGATGCTCTTCAGTATGAGATTACAGAGGAGCAGTGAAGCTCCTAGATGTGATCCAGATCGATATGTCTCGAAAGAGGGAGTTCTAGGATAGCCGCTAAGACAGGTTGTCTGAGCATAAAATATTGGAAAAGATCATAGGTGGCTCAGACATAAATGGTCTTGTAGGTTTTCCTCATATGTAATAGGTCCTATCGAATTTCATAGGTTATCCTTGGATGTAATCATCCCTGATGTGATTTTATGCTAGAAATGACCAGAGTGAAGTTTGAGTACTTCACAGAGAATCTTGGTGTTCCCCAGATCGAGGTTCCTTCCAAGAGGAAGTGATAAGTCCATGAGCCCTTCTAACATGGTGGTAGGATTGGTTCCTCCCATGGTAAGATGTAAGTGTTGTGCCCTTCTAACATGGTGGTAGGATTGGTTCCTCCCATGGTTAGATGTCAATTTTTGTTAGAATAATCCGTCAGGATTATTGTAAATAAATAATAGGAATATGAATAGCTAGGAAGGCGAAGAGGCTGGTAATCAACCGCCTCATGAAATGTATAAATACAGGCATTTGCATTTGAATAAACAATTGAATTGGGAGTTATACCAACAATTTTGTACCCTTTTGACATTGTGAGAGTATTGGTTCCTTCCATGGTCAGATGTAAGAGATGTTTCTTTCTTAGATGATGAGAGGATTGGTTCCTTCCATGGTCATATAGATGAGATGATGATACATCTAGCATGAAAAAGGGCTGGCTCTGTAGAAAAATACATCTAGTATGAAAAAGGACTAGCTCTATAGATGCACATCTAGTATGAAAAAGGACTGGCTCTATAGATGCACATCCAGTATGAAAAAGGAATAGCTCTGTGATGCCACATCCATTATGAAAAAGGACTGGCTCTGTGATTACAGATCTAGTATGAAAAAGGACTGACTCTTTGTAGATGCCACATCTAGCATGAAAAAGGACTGGCTCTGTGAGGCCACATCCAGTATGAAAAAGGAATGGCTCTGTGATGACAAATCTAGTATGGAAAAGGACTGTATCTGTGTAGATTCCACATACAATATGAAAAAGGACTATCTCTATGATGCCACATCTAGTATGAAAAAGGACTAGCTCTATGATGACACATCCAATATGAGAAAGGACTAGCTGTGTGTAGATGCCACATATAGTATGAAAATGGACTCGCTCTGTGATGATACATCTAGTATGAAAAAGGACTGGCTCTGTGTTGATGCCACATACAGCATGAAAAAGGGTTGGCTCTGTGATGACACATCCAACATGAAAAATGATTAGCTTTCTGATCATACATCTAGCATGAAAAAGGGCTGGCTCTATAGAGGAATACATCTTTGTTGGTGACACATTCAGCATGAATAAGGGATGGCTCTGTGATGAAACATCCAACATGAAAAAGGGATGGCTCTATGATGATGCATCGAGCATGAGCAAGGGCTGGCTCTATAGAGGACTACATCCAATATGAAAAAGGGTTGGCTCTATTGATAAATACCTACATGGATGCTAGGCCCACACCTAGCATGAAAAAGGGCTGGCTCTATAGAACTGCTTGTGACGAGTAGAATTGAGAGATACCACCAGTGATGATGATCGAATAGTGATGATCTAGATCAAGTGATGATATATACTTAATGATGATAGAGTGATGATCTAGATCAAGCGATGCTCCAGACTTGATGATGATCTAGTGAGGATCCAGATCAAGTGATGATCCAGACTTGATGATGATGCAGTGATGCTCCAGATCAAGTGATGATCCAGACTTGATGATGAGCCAGTGATGATCCATATCAAGTGATAATCCAGACTTGATGATGATCCAGTGATGCTCTAGACTTGATGATGATGCAATGATGCTCTAGATCAAGTAATGATCCATACTTGATGATGATCCAGTGATGAAGATGACTTGATGATAATCCACATGATACAGAGAATAATACTTGTGCTGATAAATTGTGTTGAGAGAATACCTTCTTAGTTAAGAGGGAGTGTTTATGTATTTGCAACTTAATAATGTATTCATTTGTATATCTTATGTATCATACCCTGATGTTCCTATCAGGAAGTATCTATAATGTACAAAAATCATGTAAAGTAATTTGTGTTAGATTTTTAACATTAAGCGAGAATTATATTAGTATATTTTAACTAAGAGAATAATAAGCATAGCCATCAAACACAAGAGACAATGAACACAACATTTTTCCTCAGGGAAACCATAAATGGAGAAAACCCCACAAAATTCCTCAGAGATAGAATCAACACGAAAAGTAAAACCCCAAAACAGTAAGATGATCTCCTCACAACAGTAGCCTCTGTCTTCCTAGCCCTAGTGTCTTCTTCTTCCTCAGCTATGTGCTACAACAGAGTGTGAGTGAGTGTGTGATAAATAGAGAGGATCACTCTCTATTTATACTAATTCTTGACTTGACAATAACCTACTAGGGCCGACTTCTCGAGGAGAGTCTAATAACCCTAGTGCACCGGAATGGCAGGGTTACCCATAATGACTTGACATGACTTGTTTACATTATAGAAACTCCCAATAGAAACATCGAGGCATGACATGACTCAATTACATTAGAGACAGATCCTGGAATAAACATCGGGTCACAATACATAAGAAATACAAGTGAATACATTCTGAAGTTACAATTACATGAACACTCCCTCTTAACTAGGAAGGTATTCTCTCGAAACAATTTATCATCACAAGTCTTCTTCTCGGTGTCATCTGGATCATCCTCGAGTCCTTGTCATCTTTAATTCATCTTCATCTTCAAGTCATATTCATCTTCAGATATGGATCATCACTCGTTCTGGATCATCACTGGTACATCGTCGCTGGATCTTGATCATCACTCAATCTGGATCATCCCTACTGGATCATCATCACTAGATCATCATGGGTGTTATCTCATGATTCTTCTCATCATAAGAATTTCTACAGAGCTATCCCTTTTTTATGCTCGATGTAGGCCTAGACTCCATGTAGTTCTTTTTCTGTGCTTATATCTGACCCTAAGTTAGAATGACCCATCCAACACTTACATCTGACCTTGACTTGTTAGAAAGGAATGCCCAGCACTCACATCTGACCATGAGAGCAACTTAAGCCCCTCAACATGTCAGAATGGCCTAGCCCTTACATATGACCATGGAAGGAACTTCATCCTCTCACCATGTCAGAATGGCCCAGCCCTTACATATAACCTTGACTCATCATAATGGCCCATCCCTTACATCTAACCTTGACTCGTCAGAATGGTCTAGCCCTTATATCTGACCTTGACTCGTCAGAATGGACCAGCCCTTACATCTAACCTTGACTCATTAGAATGGGCCAAAACTCATATTTGATCATGTGAGAACACATCCCAAAGTCATATCAGAATGGCCCTCAGTCCCAGACTAAGCTTTCCTAGTAACTGACTAGGTGCCTCCATTCTCCCAGAGAATGGCATCATCCCTTATATCTAATCAAGTGGGAAAAAATCCCTCAATCACATTAGAATGGCCATGCACTCACATCTGATCATGTAAGACTACATCTCACAGTCATATCAGAAAGGCCCTTAGTCCTAGACCGATTATTCGTGGTAACTGACCAGGCACCTCCATTCAAAGAATGGAAACAACCCTTATATATGATCATGTAGGAACCAATAATACAGTCATATTGGAATTGATCAGCACTCATATCTATCATGGAAGGAACCAATCCTCTCGCCATGACAGAATGGATTATCCCTTACATCTAACCATGGAAGGAACCAATTCTCTCACCATGTCAGAATGGCTCATGGAATTATCACTTCCCCTTGGAAGGAAACTTGATCTGGAGAACACCAAGCTTCTCCCTGAAGTACTCAAACTTGACTCTAGCTAATGGCTTTGTCAACACATCATCTATCTATTTGTCCATTGCAACATAGTGGAGCTTCTCTGCACCCTATCCCTCATATAGTGATATTTGATGTCGATATGCTTCAACTTGTCATGGAACACCAGGTTCTCTGAAAACTTCACACAACTCTGCTTGTTGCAATATATAAAAGTAGCATCCAACTATACATCAAATAAATTAGATAGTAGCTTCCTTAGCCATACTGCCTCACAACTAGCTTAACAAGATGTGGCATACTCTACTTTAGTTGTACTCAGTGCCAGACAGGATTGCTTCCCGCTAAACCAAGAGATCACACCTGATCCCATACTGAAGCAACACCCTGAAGTGCTCTTCCTATCGATGGCACTACCTGCCCAATCTGAATCAACATAACCCTCTAGGTTAATATTCTAACTCACCCCATACTTGAGCCCATAATCAACTGTACCCCTCAGGTACCTCAGAATATTCTTTGCAGCAATCAAGTGAACATGTCATGGATCTGTAAGGAACTGGCTCAAGGTGTTCATAGAAAAGAAAATATATGGTCTTGTGTTTGTCAAGTACGTCAAGGATCCAATCACCTGACGATACATCGTAGCATCCACCACTTTTGATGAAGCATCACTCAATAGCTTTAGGTTCGATGCCATAGGTGTGGTCATGGCCTTGTATTCCATGATCCTGAATCTCTTCAAGACATATACTATATTATTCCCTTTCCCCAGCGAAATTCCATCTACATTCTGCCACACCTCCATGCCTAGAAAATAATGCATCATACCCAAGTCCTTCATTTCAGAATCAACAACAATCTTCCTCTTCTTATCAGCAATCAACCCATCCATACCTGTTACAAACAGATCATCTACATACAGTAGGAGCATCATTGGGTTTCCATATTCAACCTTGTAGTAAAGGTTGGAATCTTCTTTACACTTGGTAAAGCCAAAACTGGATAGAAAGCTGTCAATTCTGCCGTACCATATCTTGGGTGCTTGTTTCAAACCATACAAGACTTTCTTCAATCTATATACATGTGACTCCCTATCATGTGTCTCAAAACCAAGTGGCTACTCCACATACACTTCTTGTCACGTCCCCATCCCTTCTGACCGGCGAAGAGGACACGACCATGGCATTAACCATCTGGACTACCAGCCCCATGAACATGTGAATTACTTTAAAATGCTCAAATAGAATGCATTGAAGTAAAAACATGCACAGATGTAATTATTTATCATACACAGCTATTATTATTTATCATGCGTAGTAGAATCAACATGCATTCACATAAACATTCATACAACATGTTCATCATTTTCATTAGTAGAATTTAAGGTTGCAGAAGTAAAGATGGACAAGATTACTTATCTTATAAGAACTCGTTCTGCAACCATCTACGTCACTGCAATGTTCCACCCAACCATAGGCCAGCATGCTCCTTAATCTCTCAGCAGCGCTACCACCCTCAAGCTGGGCATGATTCTACAAGGAATAAGGGGACTAGCAAGCTTACACATAGCCAAGGATATACAAAACACACAGCCAAGCCAACAAAGTTGGGTTTATCAGGCCATCAAGGAGTTGGGAAAGGCTAGTTGCTAAGCCAGTGAGCTCATTGCAGAGCTAAGAACACCTACACAAGAACTAGCCTGACTTCTAAAACACCCACACACACCCAACACAAGGAATTAGTCCCTTCTCTGCTACATAGTCCCTCAAGCCTTGCATTCCCTTCCAATGCTATTCAGGGGTTGTGGAGAAGAAATCCAGCCCTCTAGCTCTGTCAGTGTGGTTTCCATCCACCAGGTTTATCAAGCAAACTAAGCCAACATCCCTATTCCCTACACAGTCCGAAGACCAACCATTGCACACATGCAATCAATCAGCTGTCACAGCTTAAGCAGGGGAAACAATTCCTAAGTCATTCTTGGCCCTATCATAGCCAAAATGACTCTTAAGCAAATTTAAAATAGTTCCCAAACACAACAGCAACACAATTCCAATAGGGGGAAATCAGCAGTCCGTCAAGGGCAATGAAGCAAGAAAAAAAAAGAAATTACACAGACCACCACATAGTTCTTGAGCGTAAAATGACTTCCTGTAGGAAATCGTGGATGATAGTGCCCAAGCGGCTCCCAGCTTGCTACGTGAGATCCAGCAGAGCAATTTCTTGTGCGTGAGGATGAATGAATCTGTCCCAAAACATAAGGAAGCCACAATGAAACACACTGTAACATAAGGGAACCATAGCATCCCACAAAGCAACCCTTGAGGAACGCATACACTCACTCCATCCGCAAAATCTGTAAAGGAACAAAACTATGTGAGTGAGTCCAGGAATAGTCCCGTGTGTGAGTGTAACAATGAACCAAAAATGGTCCTTGCGTTAGGACGAACAACAATGGTGAGGACGTGAATTTAGAGGGCATGCGTGTTCATCACCGGCGTGGAGAGAAGAATGTGCGGGAGTGATGGCAGTAGTTTCTTTTTCCATTGTGAAGTCAACCATGGTGGAGTGTGCGTGTGGGTGAGGACTGACATTGCTGCCACCCCACTCCCAAAGACCATAACTACCTCAACTACCAGTAGCCATTATTAATGAAAGTGGTTGGAATGAAACAAGCGGAGAAGACACATGGGTATTTTCCCTCAATGTCCCAAGGTTTGACAATTTCCCCACCCTTATCCTTGTGAAAATCATGCCTGTTTCGATTTAGTTTCCGCGACCGTAGCTGGTTGTGTTCATTTTAATTATAGATGCATATTTACATGATGACAAACATAATATATGCCGCATGCCCCCATATACCATCGGTGAAAAGTTTAAATCCAAGACATAGCATAACTGATCAATGGTGGGGCCTTGGCCTTTAGCTCTACACCATGATCATTTACAATATATACATCATGTACGTTTAATGCAACGGGGTCAGAACTGGGGTGTTACACTTCCTCTTCCACTACACCATTCTAGAAAAAGGTCTTGACATCCATTTGGTGTATCTTCCATTTCATCACTGCAACCAAAGAAAGTACTAATTTGATGGAAGTGTATTTGGCTACAGGTGCAAAAGTTTCTTCATAGATAATTCCTTCTTTCTAGGAGAAACCACAAGCAACAAATCCTGCTTTATATTTTTCTATGCTACCTTCTGCAGCATGCTTGATCTTGTAGATCCATTTGGAAATTACAACAGACTTCTTTTCTGGTCTTGGGACAACATCCCAAACATCATTCTTCATGATCTATTGATACTCTTTGATCATAGAATCCTTTCATTCTTTCTATTCTACCACTTCTTCATAACTGGAAGGTTCTTTATCAATAAAATCAGATAATAATGCTATATACCTAGAGCAGGATCTACTCCTCTTTCTTTCTCTTTGATTCTCTTCTAGAGCTCTATATCTTTCTGCACCTTAGATAGGTTCTCATACCCAAGAAGGTTTCCTCTTGTGAGGATTCTTCTCCTAAGGTGTATCTATAGGTTCTTGAGGTTCCTCAAATTCTTGATCTACTTCTTTAGTTTCTTTGTTCATGGTTGTATCATGAATTCTGGGTGCTTCTGCTACTTTAGGTTCTTTAGCATGTCTCTTTCTGGATTTGTTGTAAGCTGAGTCTTCATCAAATGTCACATCCCTATTGATCTTGATCTTCTTGAATCCTAGGAACTATATTCTGTAACCCTTCAAGCTTTCAGAGTATCCCAAAAATATACCCTTCTTTCCTGAAGGATCTAATTTTGTCCTCTTCTCTTTTGGAATGTGTATGTATAGTAAACTACCAAATATTATAAGGTGGCCAACTTCTGGCTTCTTGCTAGAAAAGACTTATTCAAGTGTCTTGTTCTTGATTACTATGTGTGGAGTATGGTTCTATAGATACACTGATGTTCTGGCAGCTTCTTCCCATAAATTCATGGGAAGATATTCATCATGAAGCATAGCTCTTGTAGCTTCCATGATAGTTCTATTTTTCTTTTCTGCAATCCCATTTTGTTGTGGATTATATGGAGTGGAAAAATACCTCTTAATCTTTGAGTCTTTGCATAACTCTTTGAATTCATTTGATGTGAATTATCCTCCATTATCTGATCGAAAGGTCTTGATCTTCTTTTTAGTGTGTTTCTTGATCAAGGCTTTGAATTCCTTGGAATTGCTGAAAACTTCATCTTTGTTCTTCATGAAGTAAATCTATGTCTTCCTAGAAAAGTCATCAATGAAAGAAACATAGCGTACATACCCGCTTAGTGAACTTGATGACATTGGTCCGCATACATCGGAGTGGATGATTTTCAAGATTCCTTTTGCCTTTCTATCTGTACTTGGAAATGTCCTCTTTGTATTCTTTCCTTTTGCACATCCTTTGCAGACTCCATCATGTATTACTTGAATTTATGGAACACCTTCAACAACTTTGCTTGCAATTGGTAGTGCTCTATAATGCACATGTGCAAGCCTTCTATTCCAAAGTTCACTCGGCTCTACTTTGTCAAGGATCAATGCTTGTTTTGGATGGCCCTTCAATTTGTATGGACCTCCCTCTTGTTCCCCAATAACTACTGCATCATCGAAGGTCTTTCCTTTTTGCCACATGAGAACTTGGCCATCTACAAATGTAACTCTCATGCCTTTTGCATCTAATGTAGATATGGAGAGGAGGTTCTTCTTGAGTCTTGGTACAAACAATACATCCTTCATCTTCATAGAATTTCCAGAGTCTACCTTATAGGAGGATTCCCCACAACCTTTTATTGGATACTCGTAGTCATCTCTGAGCTTCACCTTGTGAGGTGATTCATGTTCTGACAGTATCACAAAAGACTTTTTGAATCCCATCATATGGTTGGAAGCCCCAATTTCTATAAGACAATCATTGATTCCATGTGTGATGTTTCCCATGAGAGAGGAAATCAAAACATATTCTTCATCACTTGAAGAATCATCACTTTCTTGCTTGTTTCTCTTTGAGGAAGGTTCATCATCTTCTACAGCATAAGCATGATGTCTTCACTTGTTGTTTTTATTCTTGCGATATTTTCTTTTATTTCTAGGACAATCTCTGGCAAAGTTCCCTATTTCATCACAAGTATAACATCTTAGTTGAGATTTCTTGTAGGAAGAGTGCTTACCTTTAGAATGATGATGATGATGGTCCCTTTTGGGTTTCTTGGATTGAACTGTGAGAGCTTGATCTTCACTTTCCATGTTTTCTTCTTGTGCTGCTATCCAAGCTTATTCTTGTGAGCACTCTTCCCAAAGTCTATTGAACTTGACTAACTTCTTTCTGGCACAGATCCCTTCAATGAAAGATTCCCATGTCCTAGGGATACCATTCAAGGCGGTCATTACAATGTTTGCATTTTCCACTTCTTCATCTACTGGTTCCAACTGTTCCTTGATCTAAGAGACTCTTGTGAAGTAAGACTAGATGGTCTCTACATTCTGAATCTTCACATTCTTCAACTGGTTCCTCAAAGTCATTTTCCTATTTATGTTCTTTCCTTCAAACAATTTGGTTAGGGCATCCAAGATATCTTTAGGTGTCTTTAGGGAGGATACCTATGGTATGAGGTGATCCTTCATTGAATCAACAATAATCCTCTTTTCCATAACCAACTTCTTCTTATGTAAGTCCTTATCCTCATCTCCCTCTGGAACTAGAACCTCCTCATTGATGTAGGAGTCCAACCCATTTTCTTCTAGGAACAGGGAGATCCTATACTTCTAAGCTCAGAATTTATCATCTCCCTCAATCTTTTCATCAATATTGATTTGATGAGACATCTTAATTGATAACCTCAAATGGAAATACAAAATATTTAGATCTTACCAGGTCAAGATGTCGAATATGGATGGAGCTGAAATTCTGCAGTGTTGGTTTAGGAGCAGATTAGGGTTTGGATTTTCCACAGTTCTATCAAACCAAATTATTTGATCTTTATCTTTAAACTTTAACTTTGAGGAGGATAACAATCCAGACCTGGGCTCACTGAAAAATTCCACTTCTGTGGAAAGCCCTAATTTCCAGCAGCAATGTCAGGTCCGAAACTGAAAAAGGTCAAAATTGGATTCTTCTTGGATAGAAAGATGTGCCCTATGGAGGAGAGTTAGTTCAACCTTGTTTTGCTGAAAATATGTGGAGAGATATCTACAAAGTAGGAAGTCGTAGTTCGTACATCTGCGCAGTGTATTCTTCTCAGGTTAGCTCTGATACCATGTTAGATTTTTAACATTAATCTAGAATTGTATTAGGATCTTTTAACTAAGAGAATAACAATCACAACAATCAAACACAAGAGACAATGAACACATTGTTTTTCCTTGGGGAAACCATAAATGGAGAAAACACCACAACTTTGTCAGAGATAGAATCAGCACCAAAAGTAAAACCCCAAAACAGTAAGATGATCTCCCAACAATAGTAGCCTCTTTATTCCTAGCCCCAGTGTCTTCTTCTTCCTCATCTATGCAATACAATTAAGTGTGAGTGAGTGTGTGATAAATAGAGAGGATCACTCTCTATTTATATTAATTCCCAACTTGATAATAACCTACTAGGGCTGACTTCTCTAGGAGAATCTCATAACCCTGGTGCCCTAGAACTGTGGGGACTTTAACCCTTGATCAATAGGAGGGTTACCCACAATGACTTGACATTACTTGTTTACATTATAGAAACTGCCGATCAGAACATCACGGCATGACATGACTCAATTACATTACAAACACATCCCAGAATAAACATCAGGTCACAATACATAAGAAATACAAGTGAATACATTCCGAATTTACAATTACATCAACAATTTGGTCATCAAAACAGAGGTCAGATCTATCTTAATTTTTTTAATGTTGGTTATTTAAAGTATGCAGGTTCAACCATTAAAGGAGCTTCATAAAATTACAGGTATGAATTCTTAGTATGTAAATTTAATTTCTAGAATATATGCTGGTTGCTTTAGGTAATCTTTCATATTGTATTTCTAACCCTAGAAATGATTGTTCTGTCTATATCATCTAGGGTTTACATTTCTTAAATTGTAACCCTAGGATGCAAATTACACCTCATGCTATATTCACCTAGGTTTGTTCAAATAAGTTAGTTTATGTATTTATCTTCGTTACTTAAACTAGGTTTAATAAGAACTAGGTTTTGTTTAGATTACTAAATAGCTATACTTTTAACCTTGCTTACTCTATTGACATATTTCATCTGTCAGTAGAGACATGTTATAAGTTAAAATAGATTAATCTTAGAACCAAGATTTAAATACATAAATTTACAACCTAGATAAACTAAGGTACTATGTACAAACTAAACTACTATATATATATAAATATAAACAAATGAAGACATCATACATAAAAAAATATGAGAGATATGTATAAATTATTCTACATTTAAATCCAAGATAAATAAACTATTAAAGACCTTTCAAGGTATGCAGAATTAATAATCTCCTAACTAGTAAAACATTGCATTTAAAAATACATCATCATAAATAAATGAACAAGAAGTATCGTGGCCATCCTTTTGTTCCACGATCCACATCTCTGTTCACATCTAAACCCACAGTCCTAGTAATTAAAATAAATGACATTATAATCACATGCACAAACCATTTAAAGGTCCCATATAATATCACTCATAAACATTTACATATGAATTAACCAGAATTACATAACATTCATCTCATTCCATTAATGAAGTAAACACCACATAAAAGCATACACAGTAATTGTTTCATGTATTAACATAAGGAAATCATATTACAAACCATAGTATTTATAATGGGAACAAGAATTGAATCCTCTAGGCATACAATCCCAACCCTCGCCTAATTAAAATATACAACTCATTACATTAACCATGAATAGGGTTCCAACCCTATGGGTATTGGTTATATGGCCGTGCTATACATTAGAGTATGAGGGCTACATTAAATAAAAGAAACACTATTAAAATAACAACCCAATACATATGCTACAACAAGGTCGTAAGACCTTAGTCTCTGTCTAATGCTGCAAGCATGGTCTCGGCCCAACCAAATAACACACACGCTATTAATTCAACACAACAAACCAAAATAGAAAGTCTCGTAAACCACCAATGAACATTGTCAACGCTTTTCCCTACAACGATGAAAGCCATTGGGGGTTTGTACACATGGCTTTGTTCCATTTCATCCCACACTCTAAAAAATGAAATATAAACAGTAAATAAATCCTTTGGAGCTATCCCATCCACTAATGGAAACGATCAAGCCTTATATGACATGGTGTTTACCCCACGTTGTCAAACATTACAGCTAAATATAAATACTGAACACATGGACCCTAAACGAAGGCATATGAAAATTTTTAAACCATCTTATTTAATCATGAATGCATCATAAATTCCATCCATGCACACAGTAAGCATAATAACCATTGCCACTTCAAAAATGCATAGTATTTCCGTTATGCACAGTAACTCCATCATCACATTCAAGTCCACACAAGTGTGCCACTAGGCTATGGCACCATTGCAAGCAATGGTGCAGCACATGGCTCAAAAGCCCCAAATCCATTTATGATTTACATAATCCAAAATGAAATACACAGAGCCTGTGAGAATGCATGGTTGCTCCACGGCCAAATACACCACACTATTAATTTAAAAACCCAATTCTGTTTATTACAAACCCGGAGGCAAATTTAAATCCCACAGAGAACCCTCAAAACCAAACGATGAAATAAAGCATAGACATGATGAAAGACAACAAGCGTAAGCTTATTGGAAAGGCTTACCTTGCACTTCGCTCATATTCAAACCCATGACAGAGCCTGAGCCACACTGCTTTTCACCATATCTCGGCACCTGCAACCACCCATCGAAACCATAAGTTAGAAGTATGGAAACGATTGAGGCTTCAAAACAAAACAAAAACTAAGGCATGAAACTCAATACGAAGCTTACCTTCCAAGTCTGGAGGTTGCCTCCATTTTCCTCCTGTGAAGAGCCAAGACCAAACCCCAAATGACAAGAAAAATGACAAAACCATCGTAATCCAAGCCTAAGTTTGGGCTGCCACAAAAACCAAGGTGCATTAATGGCACCAACTAGTTTCCAATACCAAAGCCAAAAACCCACTTTTCCATAGTCAATATTGTTTCCAAACAATAGTCTCCACTACCATGCAATTCATTAAACCCTAATGTGTATTGTTCAACCATATTTTATCTCACCACCCCAAATAATATCACAACGTTTAATATATAGCAAGGTTATGTTTGGTACTTGGTCCATGTATATCATGCGCTAGTCCAAGGTTTAAGACTTAACCCAATACAATGCAATCTCCCTAAGCTTAATGCTTAGTGAACATGGGATATGAAATATGCCATGTTAATGTTTAACCCTTATAAAAATCAAAGGTCTGGTTTTAAACCAAGATCGTAACTTGCAAATAAGAAAACATAGGGATGTTAATAATTTTGATAAAATAAGCATAGAATGAGATTATATTAAGTATAAAAAGAAGAAACTTAAACCATAAGGAACTATAAGTATTGCATAGGAAATTTAACTATGATAGATAAATTGACGAAAGCGGCACTTACCACACTATGAATCTGAGTCGGTAAGGAACTGTAACAACTAGCAGTAGGTCCTTTAGGATCAAGATGTCAAGTACTCTTTAAATAAGACCCCTTCACCAAACTATGAACTACATATGAAATAAAAGAGGTGCCTTATTTCAAAGAACTAAGTAAAACTGCAAACAAGTAAACACCCTTACCTCTCAGACCATCTGGGAGAACGAGTCCCACCATTCCATCAACTTGGTTTCCACAAACAAATTTAAGTGAGAAATTTATACATAACAAGTAAGACAATGCAGAAAGGACGAAGCATTTAAATCAAGTATCGACACATATGTGACATATGTATAAACATAAGACTAAGCAATAAAATAGAAGTACGACTTCGTAAGTAAAATACATTAAAAATAATGACTGAAAGTAAAAAGGATAGAAAATAAGAACAACTTATGAGTATACAATGGTACATGTAGTGTACGTTATATTTCCACAAGTCAACTAATGTTTCGTTTAGGTAGTATTTACTAGCCTAATAATTTTTTTTCTCTTATTTTCTATTTTTGGGGACATTACACACCTAGAAGTAGAAGAGGATTCCAAATGGGATATTTCTTTGTGTTTTTTAAATTCATAATCAGTTTGCTTTATTCTATTGAAGAACATGATGATATTCCTTTTCAAACACCTAGAAGGAATTGAGTTTTAATTTATGAGATTTTAGATAAAGAAGTTGTTGTTTCATTTGCAAATTGTCATGAACACATTTTTTGAGACTATGTTGAAGATTAGTTTGACAGCGTATTGGAGCATCCTTGTTATGAAAAGATAATAACCAAAAATTTTGCAGGTTGTCATGATCCAGTGGAAAAATATATGGAGAAGCTTTGCAGTGGGAATGGTGGATTATGTGTGTGTATAAAGTTGAGATCTCTCATCATAACCATTTTCCATTAAATTCCTCATTTCTAATCAAGCATGTTGAAGAAGCTCAATCATTAGATCAATTTCTTGGTTGGATTCATTGGAAGTTAGAATTTACTTGATTGGGAACTGTTGCTCAGTAAGTAGGGTAGGTATGTGTGAATAAGATCGACATTGCGAGCATGTCCTTTAAGCAATTTTTCATTTTGTTTTCAGTATCTCTCTAGTTTTTTTTTTCAGAGCATGTTGGCGATATTCAGAAAATTGTGGGACCAGCCCAATGGATCAAGAACCTGGTCGACATGATTCTTTGCTACCTCATAGGGAGGATAGAATCCCTGAGTTGGAGTCGCTGTTAGAACCTCTGCTAAATTTTGAAGATTTTTACATAGGAATCTTCAATAATTCCCATGCTAAGGTTTAGAGCAACAAAAGAAAGGATAAGATAAAAAAAAATTCATGTTATATAACCTGATTAATTATTGAATAGGTTCTGAAGGATCCATCTCTAGTGAAGAGTGAAGAAAACATTGAAAAACCCTAAGTCGCGGCCTTACAAATGTGCCTAAATATGAATAATCTTAGCAAAGGTAAAAACTGACCAGAATGGATGGTCTAGATGCATAGAGGAGAAAGATTAAATGCTACAAATCATTTCTGCCAAGGAAAATCGAGAGCGAAAGAGAAGAAAAGACAAAACTTGGTTGTGAAAAATGGTAATTACGATTTCTTCTTTCCACAGTATGAGATCTGGTAGTCATGGAAAGCTTCTGCATAAATCAATGTTCTAAAAAAAAAGAAGGAAGTTAAAATGCGGAAGTAAAAGGGTGGAAGTGAAAAGGGCCGAAAATTTGGTTGTAAAAATTGGTAAGCCCAAATTCTGCTTTCCAGAGCCCAGGATCTTACAGATGGGAGAGATTCCGCACAAATCAATGGTCCAAGGAAAGGTGGGGGCCGAAAGAGAAAATACAGAATTCGGTTGTAAAATGTTAGATCTTCCTCCTTCCATGATCTGCAGGATCGATGGTTTGAAAAGCCTCCGTGAAAAAATCAACATCCCAAAAAGACAAAGGGTGGGAGTAAAAATGTGGAATAGGAAAAGGAAAGAAATTTGGTTGTGAAATGGTGAAATTCTTCTTTCTGCGATCTGTAGGATTGACGACCTAGAAAACTCCCCCATCCCTGACCCTAGATCAACAGTTCGGGAGAGAGAGAAAAGGAGAAAAGGGCAAATATATAAATTGAGCATCATGAAAGTACATATCCTAACTTCCTCTTTCCGTAACCTACAGCTTAACCTTACATCAATGGTTCTGAGAGCACATGCCTAAGATCATCATCATCATCATCACATTTTTTTCAGGTATTTCTTGTGTTTTGGGTACCTAGGTCTATCAAAAGTGTGCATACTGGGTAATCGTTGAATGTGGAATTTAATTCCACATCCAATGAGCTCTCCCAATTGAAATTTGAGTAAAAAAATAGGGAGATATGTTGAAAATATGAAAAAAAAACAAATTTTTTATCATTCACGAGTACCCACTTTGCATCATCATCACATTTTTTCAGGTATTTCTTGTTTTTTGGGTAGTCACGTATGTTAAAAGTATGTAGAGTGGGTACTCGTTGGATGCGAAATTTCATTTTGTGGAATTAAATTTTGCATCCATGTTAACACCCAAAAATGGTTAACTACCTCATCTACCCCATTACATGGCTCATTTGTCCACTTTCCTACCATATCTCTATCAAAAACCCATAAAACCATCTAAAAGGTCACCAAAAAAGCTTAAAATGCCTCCAAAAGGCTATAAAATCCTTTTTTCCTCCAAAAATATCCAAAAAGGAATAAAAAATGTAAAATAATGAGGAAAAAAGAGGAAAAAACCCGAAACAGCTAAAACCCTAAAAAGCTGACCTAAACCACATGGTTTTATAAATAAGTGATGGAGACCCATTATTCCATATCCATTATCATAAGCATCCTCCCTCTGCCGAAATTATCCTTGAAACCCTAGCTTACCATTAAGCTATTGTCTCCATTGAGAACTCTTTTTGGCCCATTTCCACCACTGGAGAAAGGGAAGAGGCAGCTTGGAGCTTGAAGCCACCGACATCGGACCAGTGCAACGGATTTCACCAACCTCCACACCGGAGGTAACATCAATACAAATCATTATTTATTATTTACTGTTTTTGCTTCATGTTATTCACTTTTCACCGTATTGTTCCATGTTATTTGCTTTTTACTGTTCTAGCTTCAAGAACGTATTTAAATTAGTTTTCGTTTCAGTTTATCGTTATTTAATTCATATATCATTGAACTGCTACTAAGGAATCCATATTCCTTAGTAGTTTCTCATTCGCACAAGCTAGGGTGAAAACCCTAGCAACAATCCAACAAGCTCTCCCGATCGAAATTTGAGTAAAAACACAGGGAGATACGTCAAAAATATGAACAAAAGTGGAGGAAACAAATTTCGGGAGAGTGCCGCAAGGTGGAGGATTCAATCCTCCAATATGAGATATGTCATAGTGGAACAAATTTGAGTAATTTTTTCTTTTCTTCCTCCAAAATTAATAAATATTATTTTATTATTTTCCTTAGGAGGCGCATTTTGAGTTGAAATTTCCTCTAATGGTGTTGTATCCATCCTCAATCTATTAATACTTGGGACGATTTCTAATGTTGTGAATTTTGTAAGCAGCCAAAGGAGGATAAGTTCGACCAATCGCAAGGGTAAGGGTAAACCCATGGCTAAAAAAGTGGAGGAAACTAGTCTAGGGACATGAGCTTAGACCAATGCATTGCGGGAA
Source organism: Pseudotsuga menziesii (assembly GCA_001517045.1). Classification (NCBI taxonomy): domain Eukaryota; kingdom Viridiplantae; phylum Streptophyta; class Pinopsida; order Pinales; family Pinaceae; genus Pseudotsuga; species Pseudotsuga menziesii. Next base: position 158,803 of record LPNX010692560.1, read on the forward strand.
TCCTAGATATTCGAACTAGGAATTCATGGGGAAATCCAACAACGAGTAAATGAGTATGAGCAAAATATGTGGGAAGAATTTGACAATGAGATCATGGAGGAAAAGTGCCGCAAGGTGGAGGATTTGATCCTTGAACCTGGTCACTATGTGGGTCGAGCAAGTAAGTATGATAAAATTGTGGTGTTGTTTTGGATTATGAAGAACCTCATTGGTCAGGCTTCTTGGGATAAGGATGAAGAGGAAGTCAAGATTGGGAAGCTAGAGCAATGGTGTGCTAATGTCAACTCCAACCTCAAGCAGATGAACTTCAAAGTGGACCCTCTTCCAGAAGTGGTTTGGATTGTTGATCCCTCTATTGCCAAATATGCACCAAGGCAATTGGCCAGTGGAAGAGGATCCCCACTCAGCTAGAAGGAGGGATATCCCTATGTCCTTCTTTAGAGGTGGTGGTTGCACAACTTTAGAGTATGATTCTATTGGCAAATGACAACCCCGTGGCTTTTCCTAGCCTCGGTGTCAGTTATGTTTTTAGAATATTGTATTTTTTATTTGTTTACAGACATACATGTTGTTTGTTAGATAGGGGTAGTGGAAGGATTATTGATATATTTTTATATGTATGACTGTAAGGAGGATTTTGTGGCACTATTTTTGGAAATTTTATGGGGATACTCTTGGGCTAGGACAATCCATGTAAAACTCATAGTACAAGGTTGACTCAAGTGTAGTGCTTGGCTGACATAAAGAGCCATATTTTGTAACTTTTCCCATATTTAATATAATGATCTCACTCTTACTTACAAAAAAAAGGCGGTCATGGGACAAGAAATCCTCAAAAATTTCTCAATGAACTTTCGATAGTAACCTGCTAATCCCAAAAATGACCTAAGTTTTGTGACACAGGTAGGGGTATGGCATTCTTCGATGGCTTTAATATTTTATGGGTCGATGACTATCCATTTTTAAGAAATGATGTGACCTAGGTACTGTATCATTGGTTTTTAAAAATCACATTTTCTAAACTTAGTGTAAAGCTAGTGTTCCCGTAACACCCATAGTACTACACGGAGATGTTCTTCATTTTCTTGTTTACTCTTTGAGTAAACTAGTATGTCATCTATAAAGACAAACACAAACTTATCCAGTTATTTACTAAAGATATTTGTTATCAAGCATATAAAATTTGTCGGTGCATTTCTTATCCCAAAAGGCATTACTACAAACTTGTAATGTCTGTATCAAATTTGAAAGGTCGTTTTGTCTATATATTCATCACGGATCTGTACTTGATGTATCTGGATCGCAAGTCTGTAGCAGGGATTTCTCCCTTGCTATAGGGTAGGAATGGATACCTTCTGTCTATAGGAGGAAAGGATAGTTTCCTGGATGGAATGCAGTAAAAATGAACATAAAGTAAAATAGAATAGAAAGAAGAGAAATATGGAATGGCTGGAAACCCCTTTGCAAACACTGTTAGGGTTTAACTCTAGCAACCTGCAAAAAATGTATCAGAAAACCTGCAAATAGTTAATGGAAACCTGCAAGAAAATATGGGTTACATGAAAGCAAATAAACAAAACAAAACAAATGTTATACCTTCTATTTGGGTGGAATGGGCCACAATGCCCTGGCTTGGAGAAGCACCTCTCTTGGATAGGGGAGCTATGGCTCAATGGAGAATGGAGGAGAGGGAGTGTGGGTGGCTTGGGAGACAAAGGGTCTCAAGGAATCCACAGGAAGCATAACATTATGCAAGGGAGAAGTGATTTGAGAGTGACCCCCACCCCTCTATTTATATCTTTTTGGGGTTTCTTAGGGTTTTAAGCCCCTGGTTGGGGTTTTAGCTCCTCTTAGCTAATTTTGGGGTTTTAAGCTCCTTTGAGGGGTTTTAGCCCCTCGGAGAGCTATTTAGGCTCTTTTTAGCGGTTTTTAAGCCCTTTTTCATGCTTTTAAGAATTCCCGAGGGTGTGGGGGGAAAATGGGGTGAAATGAGGGTTGTGTATGGGTGTCCTTGGGTGATGTAGGCCATGTAGAGTTGAGTGAGGGATTTTTTGAGTTAACAGATTGCCCCATGATGTGTGAGGGTAGGATTTCATTGTATGACTGACGAACATGATAGGATTTTTTGTGAAGAGGTGGTGCTTCTTGGGCTGGGGCATGGTGGATTTTGGTTTTGTATTAATATGGTTCGCATCAATGGGTGAGATACAAATAATGTGTGACATGTATATGGACAAGGCATGCATCCCCATGCTCGTAACAATGTCAAAAGAATAATGTGATCTATGCTCTATAATAGAAGAGTCAATCATGTACAACTGATGATACAATAATGGTTTCCTCAATTAGAGGCTGAATACAATACTGATCTGAAGAACTCGTACATTGGACCCATGACATTCTCATGGAATGCTATATATTCATGGTTAATGACTTGGTAGATCTTGGAATGGTACATAACTGTATGGACTCACTGATGAAAAGTCAAAGTATCTATAGTACAAATATGCTGCATCAATCATAAATCTATATAGAAGCACTATTGGGGCTTCTCAACACTATCTCCAACTGAACCCAGAAATCATAAGGGACATAAGCCTGTTGGGGTCCCTCAAATAGAATCATCAATGTGCTAGAGTCAGGTGACATCCAGGGTCTTCGACCAAATACTGCACTGACCAATACCCTGTACAAATCTCAATGGTGCAATGATGTAGCTGGAGTCGAGCACGTGAGAAACAACCATCTTGAGAGGCACTAAGGTCTCCTCTCAAGTGGTCTAAGGAACTCATCAATGAGGTTAATGAAACTAGGATACAGGGACCTTTGGGTCTATCCTCTGGAATACATGTGTTGTCATCGACAGAGGGAGACTTTCCCCTGGTCAAGGAAATGGTGTTTCTTTAACTAGAAGAGCGACGGAGATAACCAAAAGATGTGAGACAATCTATGGACTAACCCACTAAATTGGGGGGGGGAGGAAGGGAAGGAGTTGAATAGGGGTAGAGGGAATGTAGTAGACTCAAAATTCCTTTGTTTAGAGAATGATGGCAGGGCAGACCAAGAAGCAAATGAAACTGACTCATGGGAATGGGATCATAGCTGTAATACCGAGAATGTCATTGCAGATGGGAAATACTTGGGGGAGGTATACACTTTTGATATTGATGGGATCCAAGGAAGACATATTGTAGAGTACTCTGAACAAAGGTGACCCAAAGTGGGAATGCTGCCAAACTATTTTCTATGTGGTGGTGTCTAGAGACATCGTTGTGGTACGATCTCGTGGATTTTTGGTGAACCTGAGAAAGTAAATGCTTGATGGTGCTTTCAATTTTAGAGAATCTAAAATCACAAAGAAGACTCCAGTGGGGGATATTTTTCGTTGGTAGTCTTTTGTGACCGAAAAAGGATAAAAGTATACATAGGAGAGCTCTCCCATCCTATAGGGGATGAGAGACTTATTTACCATTGGTAGTCCAATCAGGCTGGAAAAGGTTAAACCTATACCAACTTGACGGTCATTCAGATACTTTTACGAGCATGAATGAAACCAAGTTTGCTTGGAAATATTTTTTTGATGAGAAGGCTGGAAAAGAGATTAACGACAACCCACGGTGAGATTTTTTGTAAAGTGCGGCCCCTATGCCCAAGAAAGCATAAAGGTATGCAGAGGGGAATGATCTTGGCTTGAATATGCCAAGGTGGTCCTTTTCAATTGATGGTCTACATAGTTTGCAGAAGGAGATAAATGAGACAATGTAGATGCCCTTTCCTATACTTTAATGAGTGGGAAAGGAAGCAGCTACGCTGAGCAATATTTTCATTCTTTTAGGAGTCAGAAAGAAGCTTAAAAGAAACTCTAGTATGGTCAACCAATTACGGTGGCACAAGCAGTGTCCCATGTCAGGATGGTGGACAGTGGTCCAAAGGTCATCTGCACAGTATGGACATAGCAAGTGGATCTTAAACATACCAATACATGCATGGGATAGATTGCGGTAGAGGCACGCGAGTTGGTGCAACAAAGGCACGCAAACCAAGGTGGCTCTCGGACAGAGGTCAGGAGAGTCATGTGTGAATTGTGGTGTATGGAATTGAATACATGTGATGTGAGTGCAGTTTTGGAGGTAGTTATATGCCAAATGCATGCAAAGGAAATGATCCATTTTCCGGACGATGGTCCGGAGATCCGCATAAGGTGTGGTGGACGGAATAGACAACTATGTTTTATAAAATAAAAATAATGTTCCTTACGGGCGGTTGCTTGAGAAGGCACATGAGTAGCGGTAGGAAAGTGTGATGCAAGTACAAGTCTGCAGACTCTTGCATCACAATGGTGTGGCTTGTAAATCGAGGTAACTTTTGGGAAGCGGTCCCGACATTTGTTTGTTAAACATGAGGCGATGATCTCATTAGGAGGTGGAAATTTGAGATTGGAGGTGTGAGAGGTGTCTCTAATAGGTTCCAAGTGACTTTGAATTAGTAGCTAATGGTACTACCCCTAAATGGGGGCTTTGATTTGTGATAAAAACGTTGCAAAATGAAAAAGGGAAAAAACTATGCTACAAGTTGAACTGTTGTCATTCGAAGGGGTGATGTTAGAGGGAAAGTCATTTGGACAATCAGGGGATCACTGATCATTCCTTTGTGTGACATGATGAACCTTGGGAAATGGCCCGCTGCGACACCTAAAACAAACTTTAAAGGGTTCAAGCAGATTTCGTACTTACAACATCATAAGAAGACTTGCCACAATTCGTCTATGTGCTATTCTTGCTTCTACGACCGTGCAATGAGGTTGTCGAGACAAACAACCATGATGTGAATGAGGTCATAGAAGCAGCATGTAATGGCACACTCGAAGGTGGATCCAATGTTTTTCAGGCCAAAGGGCATGACTAAATACATGAATTTTCCCCATGGGGTTGTGAATGCTATCTTATAACGGTCTTCTTTCTGGATCTGGATTTGATTATATCCGAAAAATCCGTCCATGAAGGAAAATACTTCATGTTTGGTGCACACATCGATAATCTGATCGATGAAGGGTGTTGAGAAGTTGTCTTTGGGACATGCCCCATTGAGATCATGGGAGTTTGTGCAAATGTGGATGGTACCCTATTTTTTATTCATGAGAATAGTATTAGAAACCCAAGTGGTGTAGGAAATGGGGTAAATGAAGCCGACTGTGCGCAGCTTCTCTATCTCGGCTTTGACTATGGCTGCTTTGTAAGGATGAATTGATCATTGCTTTTGTTGTATATGGGACACATTGGGCCATGTTTCAATGTGGTGTTCCATGATGGATGGATCCAGCCTAGGGATTTCAGTGTAAGACCAAGCAAATATGTCACGGAATTCTTGGAAGAGAGCTTTGTAGGAAGCGACTTCTTTCGGGCAGCAAGATGCCCCCAACATGATTTCTTCAACAACCTCAGGATTGGTTAAGATGTTGATTTTGATGGTTGGTGAGATGTTGGCCATGTTCCCTTCTTAGAAGGCATCTGGTGTCAGGACGGGGTTCTTGAACCAGTTGACTTTCCCATGAATGAAATCTTTGGTTTCCATGGAAAACTGGTCAGAATGCAACACAAGTTCTTTGGGGATGAAGAACGAGTGATGGTGCACGTTGTCCCATGGGTATTCTTGGGTGGTTAAGGCTTCAAGTATCTCCTCATCATTATCGAAGAAATGAAGAGACAGGTCTGATGGACCATCATTGGAGGTGGAGACAAGTGGGTTGGTAGAACTAAACATCATGTAAATGGACATGGTGTCTGCAGAAGGAGGTGGGGGCTGAACTTCTTCATTCAGGGTGATCTCAGATTCAAGGGAATGTTGACGAAGGTCAGCTAAAGCCATTCAAAACTCAGGAAATCCTTGGCAATGGTGAGAATAGTGTCCATACAAATTGCAGAGGGTGCAAGCATGGTCTGTTCTCAGTGACTTGTTTCTCACTATTGGCATGCTTGGAAGTTCAACCACGGGAAGGTTTTCAGTTGTATTCATGGCATCCAAATGTGCACGGATCATTGGAATCTTAGGGCAGTTCTAGGTGGGATGGCCTTGTTCTTCGCAGACTGTGCAAGGTGGGATGTATCGAGGCTCTGCAGTACCTTTTTCATTCTTTCCCCTGGCCCTTTTTGGGTGGGGCGGTGCCGGTGCGGGTGCGGTGGTTGGATTTTGTAGGCCGGGTGGAGGATGAGACTTGAATGCAATGGGTTGTACAAGGGTTAACACACTACCTAGGACATTGGTGGTTGAGCTGGTGGATCAATATACCACACGGGAATTCCTAATGTAAATTTGGGTAGGTTTAGGGTGGCCATTACTGGCTTGCTCATGACACCAAGAGGGGGAAAGAGGAAGGGAATTGTATGGACTGGAGAGGAGCCTATATAAATCCCTGATGGTTGTATGTGGGGGTGAGGTTGTGGTTGTGGCTGTGCATAATGATGTGGTTGTGAATGATGTTGTGGCTACTGTTGATGTTGCGGCTATGGATGGTGTTGTGGTTACGGTTGGGGCTACGGATGGTGTTGTGGTTACGGTTGGGGCTGCGGCTGCTATTGTTGTTTGTGTGCAGCGGTGCTGGATGAGAGCATGTACAAGTCCGCACTCTCATTTGGTGTCATTGGTGGTGACACTAAGGGGAAAAGAGTCATCATGGTGGTACTGGAAAACAACCTAGGGCCCACATTCAACAATGGGGAGGCTGGCCTGTTGTCAACCATGGTGTTGACCGCAAGGATAACATTCGCGTGTGTGGTCATCCCTTGCAGATCAATGGTGTTGATCATAGGGATAACGTTGGCGGGTGCCGTTAGCCCTTGCAGATCATGATAAGTGAGCTGGTCAACCGTCATGATTTTCCCTTCGTGGGGGAACATCATGAGATAGAAGACAATTGATGCAACAGCTCTCATGGCATACATATAACTTCTTCCAAGGAGAAGGTTATAGTCCAATTAAGCATTGACAACCTCTATGTCAATCAGAACTATCTTCTCAACTAATGTGATGGGGACATGGGGGAGGATTTCTTGGGATTTAGTGGGATGGTCGTCATAATCCCGTAGAGTTGTGGAGCATGGTTGCAGAATTGGGGGTCCAATTTTTTGCCAGACTAGGGTAGACATAACGCACATGGATGCCCCCTCATCCACTATGCACCAATGCATGACCAAATTCTAGATAGAAACTAGGATTTGAAAGGAAATGGTTGATGGCATTCATGGTTCTCCATTCTCCATGTCAAATGTGATCAACTTGGACTCAGAGGGGTCTATAGCCCCAAGGGCAGCTAGTAAGGCTTTCCGCTACATTGGGCACATTTTGAGGACCTCAAGAGCGAACATCGCGGTTGGTGTTTGGGCCAAATCATCCAAGATGTTGTAGCTAACATCAACTCTAGCCATGGTGTTATTGGAAACCCGACGTATGGGCGGGCCCAGGAATGGGGATAACTGAAGAGGTGCATTGACTATTTTAGACGTTGATGTTGCTCATGTGTCAGCGGGTTTAGTGTTGGTTCCGTACTAATTTCCTCTAGTTTTTAGATTGACCTTGTCGATTTTCATAGCTATCAGGTGGTGGACACCTGTTTCTGCCGTGGGAGGTGCCCCTGGAGCTTTGGGATTGGGTTGGGGAAGGGGTACGATTGCCACCAATCCTTAGAATGGTAATTGGTTTTGAAGCACCATAGGAAGAGGTCCTTGTGGTGCCAGGTTGGATTGGGCTTGGTCCATTGTGTTGGAGGCATGTTGCACCTAGTTCCTAATGGCATGCTTCACATGATCCATGAAGGGACACTCAAATGTGTAGTTCCCATAGAAATCATAGAGTGTGCATCGTTGGTTTTTATGCAACAGGGCATTGCATCTCAATGCATTTCGTCATGGAGGATTTTGGGCTGGACGGTTCGCCATGACATTGATGGGACGATTTGGTTGCTGGACACCTCCCTGCAGTTGATTGTTTCCTTGGTTTCGGGGTCGATTATTCCTATCTTTCCCTTGTTGATTATTGGGGGCTCGCTGGTTGGGACGGTTTTGTTGTGTAAACACTTGTCCCAATGGAGTGGGTGGAGTAGGGGCAAGAGTTTGAACTACTTGCACTAGTAGAACATAGTATATTTGGGTGGGTGGTGGTGCCACCAATGTGGGAATTTTCCTCACATATTGTTGTGTTGGACAAGCTAAGGCCTAGGATTGTTGCGGTGGCGTCGGTTGTATAGAAGAAGTTGTGGCTCCAAACTGGGACATCATTTTTGCATATTACGGAGTCTAGTTTCGGTAGGAAACACTAGCAGTGTTGCTTGGTTGTGGTGGTATTGCAGGTGGTGTCGGATAGTATTGTGGTTAGTGGGAGATCGTGCCTATAATGCCATGTACAGCATGGGATGCCCCCGGTGCATCACGGTAGGTGGTACCCATGCTGGGAGCATCTCGAATGGTAGTGTAAAGGTACCTAGACAGTGCATAAATCAAATCAAACTATTGGGCTTTCAATATGGATTCTTCTTCGGATTGGGGATGTTCGGATGCGACATCCTTTGCTATAGGTTGGAGCAAGGTTTTGAGGAACCAATCCAGGAAGATCATGTCATCAAGTTGGATCTTACACAGACTACGGCGTCATCATCACTCATGGATGTGGTCAGTTATATGGGTCACAATATTTTGGCAGCAAAATAACAAGATCTCCACCCCTTCATCATATTTGACAAGGAGTTGGAAATATTGCAGGAACATGAAAGCGAGGGAGTTGAAATCTGGGTACTTAGCTTGTGGTAGCTCAATGTACCACTTGGTTGTAGCACCTGTGAGGGTGTGTTGGAATAGTCTTAGCTTGATCGAATCATCTACGATGCTATTTGATGAGCACCATAGATGAAACATCTTGTTGTGGTTTTGGGGGCACTCCCCTGCCTTCCCTTCAAACTTGGGAATTAGTGAGGGAAGTTTGGTTGGCATGGGAGGCCAAAAATTTTGTTGGCAGATAGGGCCATTTGTTAACTGAGCCAAATCAGGCAAGTTAATACGTGCCATGAAATGCAGGTTTGACCCCAGGTTAATGTGATATGGGGCAGTCATGGTGTTGGGTTTTGCAGGTGCATAATGCATCTGCATTACTAGGGGTACTTGTGGCACCATCGTGGATGGGCCAGTGCCCCCAAAGTTGGTGGGAGGGATAGTGTGGGTGGAAATTCCACTACCTCCATGTATGATAGGAGGGGAAATGTAGGTGGAAGGGCCACTTCCCCCATATATGACAAGAGGGGCGTTGTATGTGGAAGGGCCCCTACCCCCATGTGTTGCAGGTGGGACAACTTGAGTGGTCACTATGGGTGGTGGCAGCTGACTAATGATAGTTTGCATGACCATGCTGGGGCCACTTATAGGGTTGTTGGTGATAGTTTGTGGTGTGGACATGGGTCAACTAGCTATGGTTATGACATAAAATGGATTCAGGTTTGCACCAGCCATGGGGCTTGATGGTGCAGTGCGCAGGTCTGGTTCATACTGATATCGGTCTGAATCTGAATCAGAGACTATGTGGACTTCTAATGGTGTGGGAGGTCATCAATAATGGTATCGTTGATGTCAGTTCAATGACCTGAATTTTGGTGGTTCGGCTCTTAGGCATGGGGAAGAGCGTGAGGGATCAATTGTGTTAAACTTGAATGTCAAACTGGTGGTAATGATTACTGGACCCCGGTTTCAATGGTTTCCTATTGGATGTAGGTGGTCACTCAGCCACCAAGACTATCGAAAGACAGTGCTTGGATTTTTCCTCACGAGCGTTCTACTCAATGGGTGGGAGTTGTTTCCCGTTTCGCTTGGCAATTCCTCTCAGTGGCCAGCTACTTTGGGGTTCCCGTGGTACTCCTCACAATGATTTTCTGGGATGATCCCAAGTACTTCCCATGGTTAAGGAAGTCAGTGACTTATGTCCTCAAAGACTGTATATTTTTAACTTAGTGTAAATTTGTAAATTTTAGTGGCTCTCTCAGCGTCATGAACTGAGTTGGGTTGCTTTACATGGTATGGTGTGTGTGTAATTTTTTTTTTCTGTTATCTGGTGGCTACAAGTGGTTTATGAATATTATGCAGAGTTTATATCATTGTTTATGGAAGCAGTAAATAAACATAAATTTTGTATACATATACCATTGTTTATCCTGAATTGTGATATCCTTACTAGGTGACTACCTTACAGCTATATTCTTATTCAACCAGGAAAAGGTGCTAGGCTCTCAACACAATGGAACTAATCCCATCCGTAGATCCGTAGGTCATCTCCTGGATGCAAGATTAGTCAACAGGGAGGATGTTGAGCACCGTGAGAAGCCCTCCTTCTCTACCCCCTCTACCTTCCAAGTCACTTATTTTTAGTGGTTTTGAACAATATTGGGTGAAGTTCCTATTACTATATCATCTATGCCCTTTGTCTTATCTTAGAATACCCCAAAGGGTGATGACTCGGTAGAGGAGGAAGGGCTAAGTAAGATTGTTGATTTAAAGTGAATTTTAGTCATACTATATTCATTAACCCATTGAGTATTTAATTTACACTTTGTTATGTAAATGAAATTGCAATAAAATGAAACAAAAATAGAAATGAAATGGTTCATATGGACAGAGGCAGCTGATCTGTACTGACAGTCCCAATAAAAGCAAACAGTGAAGCCAAAAAATGGGTCCCGCACCTGTAAAGGTCCTGTTTTTGCGAAGTGGATTGTGATTAAACCATGAGGAATTACCTCAAACGGTTGAAAGCCCACTTCAAAAACGGGCCCTTTTACCCCAATTCATGAGAATATTCACAAATGGATCAAATATTTGGGAATAAAATGAGCATGAACATAGGTGAATTTTCAGAAATTTGGTTTGGCTATTTTTGCATAGTTGAGTGATTTGCAAATCACATAATGGGCAATAGTAATTGGTATTGTGGCCAAATGGGCTTGGATTGGCCTTGAAAAGGATAAAAAATAATTGAAAATGTAAATAAAGAACAATCTAAGCTACATTTAATAGAAAAATTAACCTAGGGAAAAAAACAGAACAAAAAACTAAAACTTTGAAAACTAATCCAGGGATCTTGTGGGATCAATTTGGTATGGTTGCTAATTCTGTAGTAGGGATTTCTCCCTTGCTATAGGGTAGGAATGGATAAATTCGATATAAATAATAGAAGGATATGTTCCTTGATGGAATTCAGTAAAAACAAACATGAAGTAAAATAGAAAAGGGAACACAATAGGTCAGATATAACCCTTCGTTATCAACTCCTATAACTGTAACTTGACCTCCACTAATTCTAGTTTGCTCATGCGATATGGGGATTTTGATGTTGGTACTGACCCAAGTGTTAGTTATATGGAAAAATCTAAGTCCTGATTTGGTGGTAATCCTGGTATTTCATTGGGAAATACATGCGTAAAGTCCATGAGAACATGAAAGTACTCAATTTGTTGTTCTCTCTCACCCTCTACATCCTGGATTCTTACTGCAAAAAGTTTACATACCTTACTAATAATTGTCCTCTCTTGTAGGGACAATATCTATCTAATGGAGACCTTCTTGGGTATGCCTTAAATCTTTGTTTTATTCCCTTCATTTCTAGTGCAAAATATTGACTTATTTAGACAATCAAATATGCCATGGTGTTGTTCCAACTAGTCCATTCCTATAAGTATGTCAACAATCCTAAGGGAAATATATTTAGATATTCCTTAGTTGGAAACCCATTCATTTCTACCTCATAGTCTCTCACTATCTATAAAAACTTTCTTTCTGCACTAGTGGCTAGTTGTACCAGCAATGGTTTCTCATGTCTCACTTTGTTCACTTTACATGTGTCCACAATCTTGGGTGATACATAGCTTTGGCAAGCACCAGGGTCAATCAAAATTGAAATAGAAGTGTTTGAAACATTACCTTCTATTTTGACCATAGTGGCATGATGGTCTGTTTATCGGTTGTCATGTGCTGCATGGATCTTAGTTGTACTAGCTATGTATTCCACTGTTGGGTTTGCATGTAGGTTGTGTAAGACTCCATTAGTCTTGTTTGGAAAATCTTTGGTATAATGGGTCCTTGGTGTTTCCAATAGATAGAATGTAGTTGGGAAGCCTTGGATCCTCCATTTTTTGTTTGTTTGTTGGTATTTGGTATAGGAACATTTGGTCGTCCACTTGTCTTGTTGAAAATTATGTTAGATGGAAAACTATTGTTTTGTTTTTTGTAAGGAAGTGGTTTTAAACAAGGTTTTCAGTTGTCCAAGAAGGTCCTACACATGTCTTTACTTCTGTTTATGTTTTCCTTCCTCAACTTTCCATCATCATAACAAATTCTAGCTTTGTGTAAGGTACTGTTCATAGTTTTGGGCATGCCAAACTCAATTCTCTCTCAAATATTTGGAGGAAGACACCCCAAAGACTGTTGTATATTCACATTTTCATCATGTATGTCAGGTATGTAATGTAACCGATTGAAAAATCTTTTGATAAAGGCATCCATGGTAATGGGGCCCATATTTAACTCATAAAAAATTTTCACTTTTCTATCAAATAATCTCTCATACATGTATTTTTTCAGAAATATTCTATGAAAAGCTACTCCATCTGATTTATTTTACTTCATCCTTTTTGGTATGCTTTAGGTATCTCCACCAGCTACTTTTTTTTTCCATTTAAATTGTAAATGGTGATTTGGGATTTAATCTCATGGTAGTAGTCATGTACTTGAAAGTATTTACCCATACAAAAGATCCATTATGTATCCTTCTTTGTGGTATTCATCTATCCTTCATAGGTTGGGGATTTTATCTTTTGAAATTCTACTTGAAGGTTGTCATCATTTTTCTTCCTTTTTCTGCAAGGAGAGAGAGAAACTTCACTAGAAAAACAATGATATTCTTTTTTTGGAAGATGATGTGTGTTTTCTTATTTCTCTTGTTTTGGACTTTTGGTCCTTCTTTTACGATGATACTCTTTCTTTTATTTATTGGTTGTGTTGGGGCCTGGAAATTCGCAGGCGACAACAGTAAAGGATTCTCCGCAATCAACATTCCCAACGAGCCCGTTGATTGTTTGGTGTAGGGAATCTGTCCGGTTTTCGGTCCGGCTACCGTAGGTCAAGGTAACAAAACAAAGGGTTTTACCGGTTGCGGCCTGTTCCATCGAGTTTTTGTTATTTTGACTTAATGTATGCAATGCAAATGCCTAACTAACAAATGGAGGGTGATAAAGACGCAAGGAGATACACAATGTGATGTGTAGGTTCTTACCTCTCGTCGTAGGATCACAAACATCTAAATCACATATGCAGCCATGAAGAAAATCAATTAACTATCTAATCACCATCTATCTATCCCCGGGGAGACAAAAGAATGATTATTTGTGAGTAATGTGTTATTTCCATGTATGATAAATAGAAATTACAGATAGCTGATATTCATATTTACAACACATGAATGAGAAAAATATTCTAACAATTAGATAGCTAATTGTTATATAAACAACATACATTACTCTTGGTGAAATTTCCACAAAAATAATTAAGAAATCATTAAACAAGACATAGGCCATAAAGTTGGAACGATCTCACGATTCATGGACACAAGCTGAAAAATAAAGCAGTTCATCTTTCCGCCATCCATTGCATAACATTAGGAAATTTCACATTTCTTTCTCCAACAGGTAAATTGTAATTTTTTATTGCAAAAGAAAATAGTTCTTCTTACAATATGTCCTCCAGTCTTACTAGGGAAAAATCCCTTTTTCTTTTCTTAGTCTATTACATTTATACAAAAAGAGTGAAATGGTTGGGCTGCCCAAAGTAGCCTTTGGGCTTCCCAACCTTTCATTTTCCCAATTCTTGTAGCCTTTGGGCTTCCCAACCTTTCATTTTCCCAATTCTTACTTTTCCAAAATCCTTTACAAAATATTACAAAATATAAAGGTGACTCATCACTTAAGAAGAGGGCCCCGCTTGGCTTTCTAGGAACTTCCTCCACGCTGCAGCTTCACTTGCGATGCCTTCAAAGGTGCTAGGCTCCAAAAACTGAATGCTTATCTCAAATTTCTCAACTTGATTCTTGATAGAATCAACCCTTGCTGGGATCAAATGAAGTTGGACTTCCAAGAATTTCACACTAATGGCTAGGTGTCCCACTTCATTGCTCAAAACCAGGTCATCAATGGCCTTGATTTGTTGCGTTCTGGCCTCTGCATCCTGATACCTACTCTGCAATATCTCTATGAAGGTTTCATGGTCTGGGAACTCATCAAGCTTATGTTCAGCGTCTATTTGGCACCGGTTGAATGTATTAAGGAGCCTCTTGAAGTATTCTGAGCATGCTCCTTGTGTCCTTTTGACGGTCTTTTTAAAGTCTTCCGTGGTGCTGATGATGAACTCTACTAGGTCATGATCTCTTTTCAGGGCTTGATGGTCCTTGGCTGGTAGCTCTGCTGGAGTCTCCACATTGTTCTCCAGCATTTCCATTATAGCATTTAAAACTTCAAGAACCTCCTGGGATCTGTCAACGAAGTAGGAGGAGGTCTCCATGATTTCCCCTAACTGGGTGGCAATCTGAAGGACCTTACACCTTTCCTCCTCTAGAGCAATCTACAGCTGGAGTATTCTAGGTTTCTGAGCCAAGATGTGTTCTTTTAATGGGTGGATCAATGAAGAGATGTGTTCCTAATGTTCCCTTCTCATATCGTGGGAGTGCACATCATTGGCTGCCAAGATGATCTTCTGCTACTCTTCCAGCTCCTCCACCTTTTCTAATAACTACTCCTTATCCTTCTTCAACTCTTGGTCTTCAGCTTGCATTTTCTCAAGGTGTTCTTGTGTAGTCTCTTGAGCCTACCTCTCTTCATGTAAAGCTTGCAATTCAGCTTCAGCAGTCTTCATTTCCCTTTGTATGTGTTCAAATTTCTGTTTTATCCTGTTTCCTTCCTCTCTTTCTCTCTTCCAGTTATCCTTCAGCTAAGCTAAAGATTCCTTGTATAACTCCAGTTCGGTCATTACCCAGTCTATGTTATCCTCTGAGGCATGTAGTATTGTATTCCCATCCCTGATGGTAAGCCTTGGATCTAGGTCCGTTCCTAACATAACAGCAGTATCTGTTATCATTTTTCCTGGCATACCTTCTGCTTCTACCTTTCTTTTTGTCCTCTTCATTATTCTCTTGGTATCCCTATCATAATAGACAGTATTGAAGTCGAGGACTTCTTCTCCTTTTTTCTGGATGAAAGGCACTAGCTGGAGAGTAGGGGCCATAGGGGTGCTAGCAGCGGGTACTTGAGAGGTCTGCACCTCGGGGTTTTCCTCCTCCTGGGTCTGCCTTGCTGCTGTTTCAGAGACTGAATGTTGTGTCAAATCTATTCTTTCATCCTCCTGCCTTTGGAGATCCTCCTCAAGCTTTATCTTTGCTTCTTCAGCTGCTTGTCTAGCTCCTTCCTCTATTTCTTTGGCTGTCTCTTTAGCTATCTCAGCTGCTTCTTGGGCAGCTTTACTTTTCTCTTCTTCTCCCTTCTGCAGCCATTCTGCAACCTCCTTTTCCAACCTCTGAACTTCTTCATTTCTCCTTGTAATTCCTTCTTCAACCTTTTTCTGCTCCTCACCTTTCCCTCCTATGGTAGTGATTTTCTTCTTAAATCTTCTGCTTAGTGTCCTCATGTTTGGAGCATTCCAAAAGACAGATTATTCCTTATCGAAATGATGGGTGTATTCGAAAAACACCTTATGCTCTTTACATTGCTTTGCTATTTTACCGAGAGTATCATTTCGCTGAAAAGGCATCTCACCAAAATGGAACTTCCCTAGTTCCTCTATGAATTCGGCAGCTTGTTTCACCCTGGTGAACTTGTGGCTACCTAGCCTGAATGGTAAAGGAGGGTATGCAGTCTTCTTGTGTTCGAACAAGAAACTACCTATTTTGTCAATAAATACCTTCCTGACTGCCTCTTTATGGATTATATAATCCGTTGCATATTTGGGCAGTAGTGAAGGAGTCTTTGATCCTCCATACATTCGGATGTACATGCCATTTTCAGTGAAGAAATAATCAACATATTCTCCTATTACCTACATGGCACCTTTTGACATACAGTTACATTCCTTCTGGAAAATGAGCGTGTAGAGGGGCATAATTAAGTGCTCGCAGACCTCTGTGTAATCGTTATGGTATTGATGAGCCCACAATGGTCTATACACAGCATACATAGGTATTCTTTCCCTGTCCCAAATGCATTTGAGACCGGGGAAGGGCTGGTTACACAGTATGCAATCTACCAATATTGAACTCATGTAAAAATTGAACATTTTACGAGCTTCTCCTCCCAAGGCTACGGCCAAGGAAGAAGACAGATTGCTTGACACAAGGCTGGCCCAATTGAAGACTGTGCCTTGGCTTGCCACATGAAAGATAATAGGTATCCATTCAAGCTTGAAGAGTCTGCCATGAGCTCTTCCAAAGATCCTATTTAGCATCACTACTATAAACCTATAGGGAGCCCTCAAGCTCACTGTATCATACTCACCGGTCTATCTATATCGGTACAACTTTCCCTGTAAGAGCATTTTCTTGAGAGTTTCCACCAGGTCCATTCTGATGCTGTCCAGCTAATATAAGAAAACCTGGGGTTCTGGTAGGTGATAGGCCAATGCCACATATCCAGGGATAAACACAGCATAGCTCTATCCTTCAGCATTTCCTATGATCATTGTGGTTGTATTCACATGTGGAAAAATCCATCCAATTACTTCAGAACATGGGAACGGCTCTGGTCTGGTGGCAACTTTCATGATAGAAGACTTCTCTATGTTAGTATATATAGATTCTTCTTCGAGGCCCATGTCGGGAACCTCCCTATGGGAAATAAATCTGTATATGTCACCCCATTTGTACTCAGGCTCAACACCAGAAACACATTGGGTGTCTTCATATATATATTCAGTCTTTGTTTCAGCTTCTGCTTCTGGTACTTCTTCCACCACTGGGGCCTTTTTATTTTGTCTTTTGGACATGGTGGACTCGACTTCTTCCTGCCACATATAACATTCAAATAATGAGACATTCAAGGTGCATATATTTACATGACAGTGTGCAGCATTTTATTCTTTCTATGTATATCATGGCAGCAACTAGTCAATGAATCTAAGATATAAGTTTGCATAACTTAACTGACCAAATGCACACTATTTGGTGCTTTTGTCTATATCTCAGCATGATGCAAAACATTTCTGTATGATATTAAAACATCACATCAACCATCTTCTAGACTGCAATAAAATTACATCTGTATGCAAAGTGTCATTTTCAGGTGTTTAATGTGGTAGCAAGCAGAGGAACAAATGCATGCATGTATAACCCGAAAATACCCTGACTATCAGAACTGCTTGTTAGTTTTTCAACATTTAAGCTAGAATTATGACAATATCTTCTCACTGAGAGAATAACAAGCACAGCAATCACATAAGCACATCAAGAAACAAGAGACACAAAGATTTTGGGAGGGGAAACCATAAATGGAGAAAACCCCTCAACTTCCTCTAAGATAGTATCACCACAAGATGTGAACCCAAAACAATAAGATGACCTCCCAACACAACAGCAGCCTTCTGTCTTCTGTCAAGCCCAAGAATTTCCTTCTCCAAAAGTGCGCCACACTTGAGAAAGCAAGTGATGTAATTCACAAGTGACAAATAGAGAGACTCACCCTCTCTATTTATATTAGTCCGTTCACTTGAATTACCATTTCACACGTAGGCTCGAACTAATAATTATTACTCGAGCCTACACCTTAATTAGTGTATAATAACTCAAGTGCCCCTAAACAGTGGGGACTTACCTAATGACTTGATATGACTTGTTTACATTATAATACTCCCGATCGGAACATCGGGGCATGACCACATGACTCAAATACATAATAGAAACATCCCGGAATAAACATCAGGTTACAATAATATAAAATACATAGAAGAATACATTCAAAAGTTACATATACATCAACACTCCCTCTTAACTAGGAAGGTATTCTTTCGACACAATTTTTCAGCAATGGTCTTCTTCTTTGTATTAACTGGATCATCTGAGTCATCTTCATCTTCAAGTCATCTTCGTCTTCAAGTCATCTGGATCTGTATCATCTCTCGATTTGGATCATCATAAAATGGCATCACTAGATCTATATCATCACTCGATCTGGATCAACATCACTGGACTGGATCTGGATCATCACTCGATCTGGATCATCTCTTTGGACAGGATCTGGATCATCACTCGATCTGGATCATCACTGCTGGATCTCTCGGAGTCATCATAACTGGATCTGGATCATAGCTCGATCTGGATCTCCACTGGTCATCATCAAGTGTGTACTATCTTTTCATAGGAAGTTCTACAGATCCAGCCCTTTTTCATGCTGGTTGTAGGCCTACCCTCATGTAGGTCTTCGCCCAGCACTTATATCTGACCTGCTCATCAGAAAGGCACGCCCAGCACTCACATCTGATCATGCAGTAAACTACAATCATATCAGAAAGGCCCAGCACTCACATTCACCAGCATGATAGGACACACCTACTATCATATGTGAAATGGCTCAACACTTACAACCACAAGCATGATAGGACACACCTACTATCATCTGTGGAAAGGCACAGCGCTCACATCCACCAGCATGGTGGGACACACCTACTACCATCTGTGGAAAGGCTCAGCACTTACAATCACCAGCATGGTAGGACACACCTACTACCATATGTGAAAAGGATCTGCACTTACAATCACCAGCATGGGAGGACACACCTACTACCATCTATGGAAAGGCTTAGCACTTATAATCACCAGCATGGTAGGACACTCCTACTACCATCTGTGAAAAGGTACTGCACTTACAGTCACCAGCATGATAGGACACACCTACTATCATCTATGACAAGGCTCAGCACTTACATCCATCCAGGAGGGAACACATCCTGCTCACAATGATGGAAGGGCATGCACTCATATCTGATCATGAGGGGAACACATCCCAACAGTCATATCAGAATGGCCCCTAGTCCTCCTCGACTGAGCTACCTGGTAACTAACCAGGTGCCTCCATTCTCCTAGAGAATGGCAGTTGCCCTTACATATGTCCTACTCGACAGAATGGCCAGCACTCACATCTGACATGGAAGGAACTAAATCCTTTAGCCATGAACAGAATGGATCTGCCCTTACATCTGACCTACTCGTCAGAATGGCACAATCCCATCTAATGATGGAAGACTCTCAACCACAATGAAGAGAGATTTCTGCCCTTACATCTGACCTACTCGTCAGAATGGCACAATCCCATCTAATGATGGAAGACTCTCAACCACAATGAAGAGAGATTTCTGCCCTTACATCTGACATGGAAGGAACTAAATCCTTTAGCCACGAATAGAATGGCATAGCCCCTACATCTGACCTGCTTGTCAGAATGGCTATGGATCTCAGTACTCATATTAGTCATGGAAGGAACCAATCCTCTCACCATGACGAAATATCTCAGCCCTTACATCTGACCATGGAAGGAACCAATCCTCTCACCATGTCAGAATGGCTCTGGATCTCATCACTGTCTCTGGGAGGAAGCCTCAATCTGGAGAACACCAAGTCTCTCTCTGAAGTACTCAAACTTCAGCCTAGCCAATGGCTTCGTCAATACGTCAGCTATCTGTTCCTCCATCGCAACATACAGGAGCTTCACTGCTCCTCTCTGCACCATATCCCTGATATAGTGATATTTGATCTCAATATGCTTCGACCTATCATGGAAAACTGGATTCTCTGACAACTTCACAGAACTCTGGTTGTCACAATGTATATAGGTGGCATCCAGTTGGAGATCAAATATATCTGACAGTAGCTTCCGCAACCATACTGCCTCACAACTAGCTGAAGAAGCTGCGACATACTTTGCTTCAGCTGTACTCAGTGCCACACAGGATTGCTTCCTACTAAACCAAGAGATCACACCTGATCCCAAGCTGAAGCAACATCCCGAAGTACTCTTCCTGTCGACGGCACTGCCTTCCCAATCTGAATCAACATAACCTTCCAGGTTAATCTTCAGATTCGCATCATACTTGAGCCCATAATCAATTGTACCCTTCAGGTACCTCAGAATATGCTTTGCAGCAACCAAGTGAACACTCCTCGGATCTGTCAAGTACTGGCTCAAGGTGTTCACAATAAAGCAAATGTCTGGTCTCGTGTTCGTCAGGTACATCAATGACCCAATCATCGTAGCATCAATCGTCTCTGAAGAAGCATCACTCAATAGCTTCAGGTTCGATGCCATAGGTGTATCCATGGCCTTGCAGTCCATCATCCCAAATCTCTTCAGGATTTCTACTGCATACTTCCCTTGTCCAAGGAATATTCCATCTGTACTTTTCCACACCTCCATACTTAGAAAGTAATGCATCATACCCAAGTCCTTCATCTCGAACTCAACAGCAATATTTCTCTTCGTATCAGCAATCAACCCATCTAAACCTGTCACAAACAAATCATCTACATACAGTAGAAGTATCACTGGGTTGCCATCTTCAACCTTGTAGTAAAGGTTGGAGTCTGCTTTACTCTTGGTAAAGCCCAAACTGGATAGAAAGCTGTCAATCCTACCGTACCAAGTCCTGGGTGCCTGTTTCAAACCATACAGGGCTTTCTTCAATCTGCAAACATGAGACTCTCTGTCATGTGTCTCAAAACCAAGTGGCTGTTCCACATGCACTTCTTCTTCTACTACACCATTCAAGAAGGCAGTCTTGACATCCATCTGGTGTATCTTCCACTTCGTCACTGCAGCCA
>LPNX010692560.1:179986-201342 GCA_001517045.1 Pseudotsuga menziesii
TCCGGAGCCCCATATCTTTACGCACCTTGGATAAGTTCACATACCCAAGCAGGTTTCCTCTTATGAGGATTCTTCTCTGAAGGTGGATCTACTGGTCTTTGTGGTTCTTCAACTTCTCGATCTTCTTCTTGAGCTTCTTCATTTATGACTGTATCATGGATCCTGGGTGCTTCTACTTCTGCTTCTTCAGGTTCTTCAGTAGGTATCTTTTTGGATTTGTTGTAAGCTGTGTCTTCATCAAAAGTTACATCCCTACTGACGTCGATTTTCTTGTATCCTGGAAAGTAGATTCTGTAAGCCTTCGAGCTTTCAGAGTATCCCACAAATATGCCCTTCTTTCCTGAGGGATCTAATTTTCTTCTCTTTTCTTTAGGAATATGTATGTACACTAGACAGCAGAATATTCTGAGATGGCTGACTTCTGGTTTCTTTCCGGAGAAGACTTCTTCAGGAGTCTTGTTCTCGAGCACTCTGTGTGGAATGCGGTTCTGTACATACACTGTTGTTCTAGCAGCTTCAGCCCAAAGATGCATAGGTAGATCTTGATCATGAAGCATAGCCCTTGCAGCTTCCATGATAGTTCTGTTCTTCCGTTCTGCAACCCCATTCTGCTGAGGATTATAAGGAGTGGACAACTCCCTCTTAATCCCTGATTCCTTGCATAGCTCCTTGAATTCATTTGAAGTGAATTCTCCACCATTATCTGATCTAATGGTCTTGATCTTCTTTTTAGTATGGTTTTTGATCAAGGCTTTGAATTCCTTGAACTTGCTAAATACTTCATCTTTGTTCTTCATAAAATAAATCCATGTCTTTCTAGAAAAATCATCAATGAAAGAAACATAGTATGCATACCCGCTTAGTGAGTTTGATGACATTGGACCGCATACATCAGAATGGATGATCTCTAGAATGCCTTTGGCTTTGCTTTCGCTGCTAGGTAATGTCTTCTTTGTATTCTTTCCTTTCGCACATTCTTTGCAAACTCCATCATGCTTTGCTTGGAATTCTGGAAGACCTTCAACAGATTTGCTTGCAATAGGTAGTGCTCTGTAATGCACATGTGCAAGCCTTCTATGCCAAAGTTCATTTGGCTCTACTGAATCATGGACCAAGGCTTGTTTTGGATGGCCCTTCAATTTGTACAAGCCTCCTTCTTGTTCTCCAATCACTACCGCATCATCGATAGTCTTTCCTTTAGGCCACATGATGACTTGACCATCTATGAATGTAACCCGCATTCCTTTTGCATCCAATGCTGAAATGGATAGAAGGTTCTTCTTAAGTCTTGGAACAAACAATACTTCTTTCATTGTTAGATACTTACCAGAGTCTAGCTTGTATGAAGATTCCCCACTACCTTTTATTGGATATTGGTAGTCATCTCCTAGTTTCACCTTGTGGGGTGATTCATGTTCTGATAGTCTCACAAAAGATTCCTTGAATCCCGTCATATGTTTGGAAGCACCACTGTCTATCAACCAGTCATCACTTCCATGAGTAATGTTACCTGTGAGAGATGATATCAAAACATATTCATCTTCGCTTGAAGAGTCTTCACTTTCATATCTGGATCTCTTCTTGGACAGTCCATCATCCTCTGCAGTGTGGGAATGATGTCTTCTTTTGCTCCCCATCTTCTTTTGAGAGTGGTTCTTGCTCTTAGGACAATCTTTAGCAAAGTGTCCCTTTTCATCACATGTATAACATCTAATTCTAGATAGATCTCTTTTAGGGTGAAAGTTCTTACCTTTATAAGGTTTTCTTCTTTCCTTCTTTGAGTGGGCTGTGAGGGATTGATCTTCACTTCCCATCTTTTCTTCCCGAGCTGCTATCCGTGCTTCTTCTTGAGAACATTATTCCCATAGTCTGCTGAATTTGACTAACTTCTTCCTAGCACAGATTCCTTGAATGAAAGCATCCCATGACCTAGGGAGGCCATTTAAAGTAGTCATGACAATCTCTATATTTTCCACTTCTTCATCAACCACTTCTAATTGTTCTTTGATTTGAGAAACTCTTGTGAAGTATGACTGAATAGTTTCTACATTCTGAATCTTCACATTCTTCAACTGGTTCCTCAGGGTCATCTTCCGATTAATGTTCTTTCCTTCAAACAATTTGGTTGGGGCATCAAACATAGCTTTAGGTGTCTTGAGAGAGGACACCTGAGGGATAAGATGATCCTTGATAGAATCAGCAATGATCCTCTTTTCCATAACCATCTTCTTCTTATGGAGAGCCTTTTCCTCATCTCCCTCTCGAACTGGAACCTCCTCGTGGATGTAGGAGTCTAGTTCATTCTCTTCCAGGACCAGGGAGATTCTATACTTCCAAGCTCGGAAATTATCAGCCCCCTCAAGATTTTCATCAAGCTTGGTATGATGAGACATCTTAAATAAGAACCCCAAATGGAAATACAAAAGATTTTAGATCTTACCAAGTTCAAGATGTCAAATCTGAAGCTTGAGCTGAAATCCTGCAGAGCTGATTCAGGAGCAACTAGGGTTTTGCTTTTATGGAGTTCTATCCACCCAAATGACTTCAAACTTGTTCCTAACTTCGATTTTGGATAGGAGAACAATCCAAGCTTGGTCCCACTGAAAAATTCCTCTTCAATAAAAATCCCTAATTTCCGGCCCCAGTGACAGGTCCAAAACTGAAAGTCCTCTGAATTGAATTCTGTTTCGACAGAAAGATGCGCCCTAGGGAGGAGAGTAATTCCACCTTACTTTTGCTGAAAAATAGTGGAGAAATATCCACAAAAGAGGAAGCCCTAGCCTCCGTAGCTGCACAGTGTCTTCTTCTCAGGTTAGCTCTGATACCATGTTAGTTTTCCAACATTTAAGCTAGCATTATGACAAGATATTTTCACTGAGAGAATAACAAAGCACAGTAATCACATAAGCACATCAAGAAACAAGAGACACAAATATTTTGGGAGGGGAAACCATAAATGGAGAAAACCCCTCAACTTCCTCTAAGATAGTATCACCACAAGATGTGAACCCAAAACAGTAAGATGACCTCCCAACACAACAGCAGCCTTCTGTCTTCTGTCAAGCCCAAGAATTTCCTTCTACAAAAGTGCGCCACACTTGAGAGAGCAAGTGATGTAATTCACAAGTGACAAATAGAGAGACTCACCCTCTCTATTTATATTAGTCCGTTCACTTAAATTACCATTTCACACGTAGGCTCGACCTAATAATTATTACTCGAGCCTACACCTTAATTAGTGTATAATAACTCAAGTGCCCCTAAACAGTGGGGACTTACCTAATGACTTGATATGACTTCTTTACATTATAATCCTCCTGATCGGAACATCGGGGCATGACCACATGACTCAAATACATAATAGAAACATCCCGGAATAAACACCGGGTTACAATAATATAAAATACATAGAAGAATACATTTCGAAGTTACATATACATCAACACTGCTGAAACTGGTGTACAGTATTCCGTGACCTTATCTATACCTAGTATGAAGCAAACTCAATCCTTTGCAATAAAGTGGTCAATCTACTACTGCTACATGATACTGAACAATTTACCCACCACTATTGGGCAAGCATTGAAACTACATTACTACGCCATGTGCTATTTTCCTATACGGTAGTATTTAGTGAAGCAACTGTATACATGTACAACAAAACTTTGACCATCAGACCATTAAATGCAATGTGCAGAGTTCAGGGGTTTAGTCTAGGTATAGCAACGAAAGAGATGCTTGAAAGTAACTATATGCAGTATGACTGCGCATGTCACCTATGCTTCCAATACCAACAATTTAACCATACAACTAGGCAAAAAAATGATCACATTAACTCAACCCCACATTCCACTCTCTGCGGGTAACAAAACCATTTTCTACACATGACACTTCGATTAGAACCATCACCCATACTATTTTTAGTTCGCGAACCATGGTAATGGCCAAGTCCTTCTTACCATTTAGGGTTTGAGACTACTGTGCCCTGATAGACTGCGCGGGGCGGCGCGAGCAATACAAGTTGGGGTTTGAAAAACCAAGCAAGAGGGATAAATTGATCGACGGAGGAACCATAAAAAAAAAACTGCAAGAAAATCCACCACAAACTCCCCCTGGACCTCATCATCATACAAGGGGAAGCTAGGTGCAGGGGGTGTAACGGCCCCTTGCACCGTGCCTCCATCCACTACGCGCAGGGCTGTAACAATAATGATGGGAAAAAACTTGGCTGTTCCGATGGTTATACTACCCTCCCACGGTAAAAGATAAAACCTTTTCTTACAAGGATCAAAACCTAGTGGTATGAAGGAAAACGGCTGGGGAAGACCATACCACTGTGGAAAACCATCCATAGTAGAAATGGAAAAGGAGAAAATGACCAAGAGCCTACCTAGAAAACACAATGTAATCAATGGGAGGATTGATGACGTCCCAACCTCCACAGTTGCCACCTAGATGCAAGCGTACTGACAGCAGGGAGATGACAGCTCAAACGGCGATAGCGCTGGGAAGCAAAAACAATAATAGAAAAATAAAATGCTATCCCCAAATATATTAAAATGGGCCGCACATGTGACAACTTAGTAGATCGATGAGAAACAAATCTGGATTGGAGGGTAAGAACTCACAACCTTCCGCAATGGCGGAAAGCCACAACACCAACCCATCCGCAACGGTGAGCAAGGCGCGTGAAAATAATAATCGAACGTCGGAAGCTTGTAGGATCAGCTGATGAATGAAAACTTCCTCCGCAACAACGAACAGGTAAGGCAAGAAAAAAACCAATGATCAGAAATTGGATGGCTTTTAGGATCGGGGAATGACAGCTTAGAATCCTCCGCAACGGCGAACATTCACAACAAGACACCATCCGTAACGGCGAAGAGAACGAAGGTAAATGGCTTCGATACACAGCCAACGAAAACCAAAAAATAAAAACCTGGACTGATCCATAATGGCGGAAGCCAGAATGAGGATCCGTCCGCAACAGCGGCTAGGAAAATGATCGACGTAGAACCAAAATCGTCTGCAACAATGGAAAAATACAAGGCACAGACCTCCGCAACGACGGGAAATTCAAATGAACCAACTTTTGATTTAGGAAGGCTTGAAAGGTATTTAAAAAGCAGCGATAAACTCGATTATGCATGAGGTTAATTTAAGCGTTAAGGAAAACATCAAATCGATTGATAGAGCTACCCAAGCGTTTGAAAACATTCCAAAAGTCATTAGATCAATATAAGGCAGAAAATCAAACTAATTCAAAGTAGAGGAGGGTCCTAAAAATTTTTAGAATTTTGGGAAAATGTTGCAGCTGCAACAATTGGCGACTACCTGGTGAACTCCAGATTTCTGAATTAACTCTTTTCCAGTGCAAGACCGTCTAAATAAAAGTTGAAATCTTCTAGATTTCCTTATCATCGGGCTAGCCAATTTGAGCATTTCAATCATTGAAGAGTAGTCTATTCTTTGGGGAAAGGGTAACACAGAGATATTTTCAATCTAAATAACTCTTTTGAGGCCAAATAGGTGAGGTTTATTTTTCCTGTCCTTAGGGAGTTTCCAACTTGGACACCATAGGATTGTAACAGAGTGTAAACAGTATTATCCATGTGTTCCTCATTCCCATGCCAATTTGCACTTTTGTGCTATTTGAATTTTAGTTCTTTTGATATGAGTCCTCCTGTAGGCCTTTTCTTACTGAATTTTAATTCGGGATCCTCTATCCCATACTGCCCTTTTGTGTGAACAATGTGCTTCATATTTCAGTTCACGAATGGAGAGGATCTTGTAGCCATTCAGTACTTCATGCTTTGTTATTTTGCTTTGATATGTAATGCTTTCTTTAAGGAGTTTCGAATCTTGATAGTTTATTGCTTTTCTGAATATATATGACATGGGATCATTTAAATATGATATACTGTTTTACTCTGCTTCCTTTCCGTGAGTCTTTTGCTGTCACCCCCTTGGGTATTTAAGATGTGAAATGGATGGAGCCTCCAAATAGTATTCCAGACCTCTCTTACTTCTGAGTTATTTACAGGGATTAAGTAAGACTTCAATGAATGCATTGCCAGTTAGGAAAACTGCTACTAGAAGAAATTCTATACTTTTAAAGCACAGTATTTTGCTCAAGATTTCAGTTAATAAAGAACCCTGACGTTTCCATTGCAACCAAAAGTTTTCCTCTTTATTGAAAACCAAAGAAAACTAGCAAAGCAATAAATCAAAGGAAACAAGATTAAATCAATTAGCGAAAGAAAACAGTCTCAAGCATCAAAGAAAACAAACAATTTATTTATGTACAAAAACAAAGAAAGAGAAAATTTGCCCACTCCTGAAAAATATTGTTTTTTAAATCTAGAGAGTCAACGGGTGGGCTAGAAAACAAACACGGGATATCTAACCATGGTCTAGCTGTGCTGTTTTTGAAACTGAACACATGTTCACAATTCTATAATTGTCTTTCACAGCCTGAGGAATTTGAAGGAGCTCAAGCTGAGTGTCAGTCATATGACTAGCCTCTCTTGGAGAAAGATGTCTAAACTCAAACTCAGTTAGATAATTTCCCAAAACATACTCAGCAGATTCATTTCCCTCTCCTAGCTTAGTGACATTGTGTTTCATATAAGGCTCTCTCATTATCTTAATCAGGTTTGGGCTGCCCTTCTGAGGTAACCATAAGTGAGACCAATCTGAAGCAAAGTACCCATTCAGTCTTGCTGTCCAATCTCGGTTTAGGATCATTCCATAGCCTTCAGGTATGTCTGCTACTACAATATCAATGTAATGACATATCCTTTCATTTGCAGACAATCGAATCAGCACATTTTCCATCTCCCCCACTACTTTAACACTAGTCTTATCTAGTTGAGTGACATCCCAAAGCGTAGGTTTTAGCTCTCCATTAAGTTTTTTGCAAACTTCCAGAGGCATAACATTCATCGATGATCCATATTCCACCAAACAATTATGCAGATTGTGATTCAGCATCTCTACGGTCAAAAGGAAAGGTGGGGCGTTGGTTTTCCTTATCCTAATCAATTCGATCTTTTCTTCCATAGGTTGGTTTTTTGTGGGTATCTCCTCTTTAATTTTACCATCCTTTTCTTCCTCATCATTTTCCATAGATTTAGCTGGTAGAACAAGAGGCTCTATGTTCTGTTTGCAAGCAGTGGCTTTAGACATGTCATTTTTAGCAATCACCTATGCTTGCCTCCTGACTGTCTCTCGCAGATTTTTAACCTTTGAAAGTATTGCATTTCCCTTAATTTCTAGGTTCTCATCTTTTGTGGCCAGAGCTGTATATTGAGATTTGAGGTCATCTTCCTCTATATTGAAAAGCGAAACACCATTCCATAAGAGCATGGCATCATCATCTCCCTTTTCTATGGTCTGTTCCTCTCCTCCTTTTTTACTACTGTCTTCTGTCAATTTGGAATCTAGCAACTTATTCATTACCAAAGACATGGAATTCAACCATTGAGGACACTTCTTCTTAGAATGAGGTTGCTGGTGAAAAGTACAGAAATTATCCCCCCCTATCTCTGTTATATTTATTGAGGCCGAATTGGGGGAAGGGATTTTCCAATGGCTATTATCCTCTCTTTTTGAATAGTAGGGTCTATCAGTTTTCTGAATGTCCTTTTCTTTTTCCAGGTCTTTTATTCGGTTGTAAAGCTTTTGCATTGTTTTCATCATTCCCTCAAGGTTGTGTGAGTGCTCCTCTCTGGGTTTGGATGACACTAGAACTCTTTTATCTGCAGTTTTCTCTCCAGGTAGATCAAGATAATATTCTACACTTTCCCTCTCAGCCTCTACTCTTTCGGCCTCTTCATAAGTCTCTATTAATGTGGGTTTGGATTTCATCTTGGCAAACATAGCCAGCTCAGGCCCTAGGGCTGATGTATAATACTCAATTAAGACCTTATCGGAGGGTCTGTCAGTTTCAGAGAAGTTCTTCAGGTATATTGAGAATCTCTGAGTGAACTTGTGTACCTTTTCATTCTTCTCTTTTCTTAACAAACCAAGACCTTTCATTAATGAGGCATGACTTTTCTGGGTTGAGTATTTACTTCTGAAAATTCTTCCAAAGGTGTCCCAATCAGGAATAGAATTCGCAGGTAAACTGAAGTACCAGGATGATGCCGTTCCTTTAAGGGTGTGAGGAAACAATCTACATACCACGTCTTCATACTCCCCAACCCTTAGTCCTTCTAGAGCCAAGTAAAAGCTTTGCAAGTGGTCATCTATAGCAATTATTTCTTCAGGATCAAACTTAGGCAACAGCTTGTCAAAGGCTTGAGGCAAGTTATGCAAAGGAGGTGTGAGGTTTAAAGGAGACCTTGCTCTCTAAGAAGGCAATGGGTTGGGCTGATTTACATTTATGCCATCCATAAGCGCAGCTATGGGAACAAGAGTCTTGAGCAAAGCAAATGCAGGATGATAACAGGATTTCTTGCTTCAAGGTATAACCGGAACATGTGAGTACCTGGGTTGGGCTAAAAGCTTCAAATATCTGCTCATAAGGTGATCCTGGGAAAAGTAATTTTCCACAGCCAGCCATGCATTGGCGGCCCTCCTTCTAGCGCCAATTCTGTTGGGGCCTGGAAATTCGTAGGCGACAACAGTAAAGGATTCTCCCCAATCAATGTTCCCAACTAGCCCGTTGATTGTTTGGTGTAGGGAATCCATCCGGTTTGCGGTCCGGCTACCGTAGGTCAAGGTAACAAAACAAAGGGTTTTACCAATTGCGGCCCGGTCCACCGAGTTTTTGTTATTTTGACTTAATGTATGCAATGCAAATGCCTAACTAATAAATGCAGGGCGATAAAGATGCAAGGAGCTACACAATGTGATGTGCAGGTTCTTACCTCTCGTCTTAGGCTCACAAACATCTAAATCACATATGCAGCCATGAAGAAAATCAATTAACTATCTAATCACCTATCTATATATCCCCGTGGAGCCAAAACAATGATTATTTGTGAGTAATGTGTTATTTCCATCTATGATAAACAGAAATTACAGATAGCTGATATTCATATTTACAACACATGAATGAGAAAAATATTCTAACAATCACATAGCTAATTGTTATATAAACAACATACATTACTCTTGGTGAAATTTCCACAAAAATAAATCAGAAATCATTAAACAAGACATAGGCCATAAAGTTGGAACGATCTCACGATTCATGGACACAAGCTGAAAAATAAAGCAGCTCATCTTTCCTCCATCCATTGCATAACATTAGGAAATTTCACATTTCTTTCTCCAACAGGGAAACTGTAATTTTTTATTGCAAAAGGAAATAGTTCTTCTTACAATATGTCCTCCAGTCTTACTGGGGAAAAATACCTTTTTCTCTTCTTAGTCTATTACATTTATACAAAAAGAGTGAAATGGTTGGGCTTCCCAACCTTTCATTTTCCCAATGCTTACTTTTTCAAAAGCCTTTACAAAATATTACAAAATATAAAGGTCACTCATCACTTAAGAAGAGATCTGTTCCTGATGTTCCCTTCTCAGATCATGGGAGTGCACATCATTGGATTCCAAGATGATCTTCTGCTGCTCTTCCAGCTCTTCCACCTTTGCTAATAACTGCTCCTTATCCTTCTTCAACTCTTGGTCTTCAGCTTGCATTTGCTCAAGGTGTTCTTGTGTAGTCTCTTGAGCCTGCCTCTCTTCATGTAAATCTTGCAATTCAGCTTCACCAGTCTTCATTTCCCTTTGTATGTTTTCAAATTTCTGTTTTATCCTGTTTCCTTCCTCTCTTTCTCTCTTCAGGGTATCCTTCAGCTGAGCTGAAGATTTCTTGTATGACACCAGTTCGGTCATTACCCTATCTATGTTATCCTCTGAGGCATGTAGTATTGTAGTCCCAACCCTGATGGTAAGCCTTGGATCTAGGTCCATTCCTAGCATAACAGTAGTATTTGTTATCATTTTTCCTGGCATACCTTATGCTTCTACCTTTCTTTCCGTCCTCTTCATTATTCTCTTTGTAGCCCTATCATAATAGACAGTATTGAAGTCGGGGACTTCTTCTCCCTTTTTCTGGATGAAAGGCACTAGCTGGAGCGTAGGGGCCACATGGGTGCTAGCAGCGGGTACTTGAGAGGTCTGCACCTCGGGGTTTTCCTCCTCCTGGGTCTGCCTTGCTGCTATTTCAGAGACTGACTATTGTGTCGACTCTATTCTTTCAGCCTCCTGCCTTTGGAGCTCCTCCTCAATATTTCTCTTTGCTTCTTCAGCTGCTTATCTAGCTGCTTCCTCTGTTTCTTTGGCTGTCTCTTTAGCTATCTCAGCTGCTTCTTGGGTAGATTTACTTTTCTCTTCTTCTCCCTTCTACAGCCATTCTGCAGCCTCCTTTTCCAACCTCTGAGCTTCTTCATTTCTCCTTTTAATTCCTTCTTCATCCTTTTTCTACTCCTCACCTTTCCCTCCTATGGTAGTGATTTTCTTCTTAAATCTTCTACTTAGTGTCGTCATGTTTGGATCATTCTGGAAGACAGATTCTTCCTTATCCAATTGATGGGTGTATTCGAAAAACACCTTATGCTCTTTACAGTGCTCCATTATTTTACCGACAGCATCATTTCGTCGGAAAGTCATCTCACCAAAATGGAACTTCCCTAGTTCCTCTATGAATTCGGTAGCTTGTTTCACCCTGGTGAACTTATAGCTACCTAGACTGAATGGTAAAGGAGGGTATGTAGTATTCTTGTGTTGGAACAAGAAACTACCTATTCCGTCATTAAACACCTGCCTGACTTCCTCTTTATGGATTATATAATCCGTTGTATATTTGGGCAGTAGTGAAGGAGTCTTTGATCCTCCATACATTCGGATGTACATGCCATTTTTAGTGAAGAAATAATCAGCATATTCTCCTATTACCTGCATGGAACCTTCCGACATACAGTCACATTCCTTCCAGAAAATGAGTGTGTAGAGGGGCATAATGAAGTGCTCGTAGACCTCTGTGTAATGGTTATGGTATTGATGAGCCCACAATGGTATATACGCGGCATACACAGGCATTATTTCCCTATCCCGGATGTATTTGAGACCGGGGAAGGGCTGGTTACACAGTATGCAATATACCAATATTGAACTCATGTAAAACTCAGACCTTTTCTGAGCTTCTCCTCCCAAGGCTGCGGCCAAGCAAAAGGACAGACTGCTTGACACAAGGCTGGCCCAATTGAAGACTGTTCCTTGGGTTGCCACATGAAAGATAATAGGTATCCATTCAAGCTTGAAGAGTCTCCCATGAGCTCTTCCAAAGATCCTATTTAGCATCACTACTATAAACCTGTAAGGAGCCCTCAAGCTCGCTGTATCATACTCACCAGTCTGTCTATATCGGTACAGCTTTCCCTGTAAGAGCATTTTCTTGAGAGTTTCCACCAGGTCCATTCTGATGTTGTCCAGCCAATCGTCAGATAAGAAAAACTGGGGTTCTGGTAGGTGATAGGCCAACGCCACATATCCAGGGCTAAACGCAGCTTAGCCCTGTACTTCAGCGTTTCCTATGATCATTGTGGTTGTATTCACATGTGGAAAAATCTAGCCAATTACTTCAGAGCATGGGAATAGCTCTGGTCTGGTGGCAACTTTCATGATAGAAGACTTCTCTATGTTAGTATAGATAGATTCTTCTTTGAGGCCTGTGTCAGGAAACTCCCTGTGGGAAATCAATCTATATATGTCACCCCATTTGTACTCGAGCTCAACACCAGAAACACATTGGGTGTCTTCATATATATATTCAGTCTTTGTTTCAGCTTCTGCTTCTGGTACTTCTTCCACCATTGGGGCCTTTTTCTTTTTTCTTTTGGACATGGTCGACTTGACTTCTTCCTACCACATATAACATTGTAATAATGAGACATTCAAGGTGCATATATTTACATGACAGTGTGGAGCATTTTATTCTTTCTATGTATATCATGGAAGCAACTAGTCGATGAACCTAAGATATAAGTTTGCATAACTTGACTGACCAAATGCACACTATTTGGTGCTTTTGTCTATATCTCATCATGATGCAAAACATTTCTGTATGATATTAAAACATCACATCAACCATCTTCTAGACTGCAATAAAATTACATATGTATGCAAAGTTTCATTTTCAGGTGTTTAATGTGGTAGCAAGCAGAGGAACAAATGCATGCATGTATAACCAGAAAATGCCCTGACTATCAGAACTGCTGAAACTAGTGTATAGTATTCCGTGACCTTATCTATACCTAGTATGAAGCAAACTCAATCCTGTGCAATAAAGTGGGAAATCTACTGCTGCTACATGATACTAAACAATTTACCCACCACTATCGGGCCAGCATTGAAACTACATTACTACGCCATGTGCTATTTTCCTATAAGGTAGTATTTAGTGAAGAAACTCTATACATGTACAACAAAACTTTGACCATCAGACCGTTAAATGCAATGTGTAGAGTTCAAGGGTTTAGTCTAGGTATAGCAACGAAAGAGATGCTTGAAAGTAACTATATGCAGTATGACTGCGCAAGTCACCTATGTTTCCAATACCAACAATTTAACCATACAGCTAGGTAAAAAAATGATCACATTAACTCAACCCCACATTCCACTCTGTGCGGGTAACAACACCATTTTCTACACATGACACTTTGACTAGAACCATCACCCATACTGTTTTCAGTTCGCAAACCACGGTAATGGCCAAGTACTTCTTACCATTTAGGGTTTGAGACGACCATGCTCTGATAGACTGTGCGGGGCGGTGCAAGCAATAAAAGTTGGGGTTTGAAAAACCATGCAAGAGGGATAAATTGATCGATGGAGGAACCATAAAAAAAAAATAGCAAGAAAATCCACCACAAACTCCCCCTGGACCTCATCATCATACAAGGGGAAGCTGGGTGCAGGTGGCATAACGGCCGCCTGCACCTCACCTCCATCCACTATGCGCAGGGCTGTAACAATTGATGAGGGGAAAAAACTTGGCTGTTTTGACGGTTATACTACCCTCCCACGGTAAAAGATAAAACCTTTTCTTACAAGGATCAAAACCTAGCAGTATGAAGGAAAACGGCCGGGGAAGACCATAGCACCATGGAAAACCATCCATAGTATAAATGGAAAAGGAGAAAATGACAAAGAGCCTACCTGGAAAACACAATGTAATCAACGGGAGGAT
The DNA here is from genome assembly GCA_001517045.1 of Pseudotsuga menziesii. Lineage (NCBI taxonomy): Eukaryota > Viridiplantae > Streptophyta > Pinopsida > Pinales > Pinaceae > Pseudotsuga > Pseudotsuga menziesii. The sequence continues at coordinate 193,188 of LPNX010692560.1, forward strand.
TGATGATGTCCCAACCTCCACGGTTGCCACCTGGATGCAAGCGTACCGATAGCAGGGTCCTTCAAGAAGATGATAGATTAAACGGCGACAACGCTGCAGCAAAAAAAATATTAGAAAAATAAAACGTTGTCCCCAAATATATAAAACTGGGCTGCATGTGTGACGACTTAATAGATCGATGAGAAACAAATCCGGATCGGAGGGTAAGAACTCACAACCTTCCGCAATGGCGGAAAGCCACAGCACTAACTCGTCCGCAACGGTGAGAAAGGCACGTGAAAATAATAATCGGACGTCGGAAGATTATAGGATCGGCTGATGAATGAAAACTTCCTCCGCAATGGTGAACAGGTAAGGCGAGACAAAAACCAATGATCAGACATCGGATGGCTTTTAGGATTGGGAAATGACAGCTTAGACTCCTCCGCAACGGCGGACATTCACAACAAGATACCGTCTGCAACGACGGAGAGAACGAAGGTAAACGGCTCCGATACATACCCAATGAAAACCAAAAAATCAAAACCCGGATTGATCCGTAACGGCAGAAGCCAGAACAAGGATCTGTCCACAACGGTGGCTAGGAAAATGATCGACGTAGAACCAAAACCGTCCGCAACGGTGGAAAAATACAAGGCATAGACCTCTGCAATAGCAGGAAATTCAAATGAACCAACTTTCGATTTAGGAAGGCTTCAAAGGTATTTAAAAAGAAATGATAAACTTGATTATGCATGGGATTAATTTAAGCGTTAAGGAAAACATCAGATCGATTGATAGAGCTACCCAAGAATTTGAAAACATTCCAAAAGTCATTATACCAAGATAAGGTAGAAAATCAAACTAATTCAAAGTAGAGGAGGGTCCTAATTTTTTTTAGAATTTTGGGAAAATGTTGCAGCTACAATAGGTTGAAAGGGTAGGATTTTCATGATGGTTTACTACCATCATGTTCCAAAGTAAATCTTTGTGTATTTGTTTCTTCTCTTTTCTCTCATTCATGTTATCACATTTGAATCTTTGTAATTCTTCTTGAAGAATTTGTATGGTATTTATTAGGTCAAAACTTAATTCCACCACCAGTTATTCTTCTCATGATAGGGAATTATGATTCTCTTGTCCGATTTTGTTCTCTTCTATATTCATGATTTGGACTGTTCCTTAAATCTGCAATTCAAACATTAAATAAAAAATAATTTTCTTTTAGTTCACAAAATTACAACTAGATTTTTGAAATGTTTATTTCTGCGATGGATGTTCAATAACGCCGATTAGGTCTCTTAGTGTTTCAAACTGGGATCTGATACTACTTGTAATGTCCCTAAAATCAGTAAAAAAACTAAAAATTGTAGGAATAAAAATACTGCTAAGATCTTAAGGGACATCTTTTCTGAACTCTAGAATTATAAACTTAACAAATAACTACACCTAAGTTCTGGTTATGTTTTCTTTTTAGTATGATTCTTATGTGACAATGATGGTTAAATGTAATTCTTTTATATTATTATGTACTTAGTAGCTATGTACATGTTATCTTGTTTACTGATGCTCTGATATTATTTCGTTCATGTTTAATTTCATATTACGTTATCTAGTATCTTATTTTGATAAACGACAAGGCTAACCACATGCTAACTTACCTCTGTATTTAAAGGGTAGGAGTGGTAAAAAAAATTCATGACAACTCACTCAAAAATGTAATAAAATGAAATGATACTCGACTTACTTAGTTCTTCTGAACTAAGGCATGACGTATCTATTCTTACTGTAGGTAATTCTATGATAAACCTATGCTATGCATGCATGACAAAAAAAAAATAACCTAGCACATAAATCTCTCTAGTCCTAAATGATAAGGGATTTGTCAATGTATTAATATCCTATGCCCAAAGCATGAGCTCAAACTATAGGGGAGAAGGTTTGAGCCTCAAATTTAAATGTATTCAGTTCAATAACTATAGAGTAAAGGGTTTTGATTGAATTCCCAGTGGAGGATTGCTGGTGTTTTTAATGAGCCCATGTGAAGAGAAGAATAGATCCTTCATGATGGAACAAGCCATAACCCTCTTGTTAGGGTTTTTACAGCCCATTTTGCATTGTTTTTCATTTGGTGGAAAGGGTTGAAATCTCCACCATTTGATATTTGCGGATTGTGTTGATAATTATTCATAGCTGGTGTGAATTTATTCTAAAAGTATGCAAGCATTGTTTATGGTTTAACTCGTTCCCATTTTTTATTTTATTTTATAATGTAACGCATACTTTTAATGGACTCTATGTTTTGTTTTACATTTGCATGTTGGGGACATGCATGAGTTCTATGCAACTATGGAAAAGGAAGGAGGTAAACCACATTTCTCCTAGGTAAGCCCATATGATGAGGGCCCTTGCCCAACTGATAGGTCATTTATGGGGTTGTAGGGTTTCTCTGTGTGAAGTTGTAATCGAGCTCCCTATTGGGATTCTCCAGGGTTTGGTGAAAAATTATAGTGATACTTTAGTTTTTTTAATTTCTATTTTTGGCTTTAGTCGTTCTCATCCAATTGATACATTTTGTACAAAGACATAACTGTGTAATATTTATAACTACGTATTAGAGAAATGTAATGGTGTTTGGTTAAATTTATTCAACTCTGTGTTTTTCGATGAGCACTACGTTTTTAATTCAAATGATGTCTGAAAAATGTATCAATTCCATTACAGAGCAATAGAACAAGCATAACATCATTTTGGTATTTTATTAGTGACTGTGGGTTATAATTTGGGTTTGCATGTTGTGTTTATAAAAGGTTTTTAGCATTTTATTTAAATGAATTTATCTGTGTTTAAATATTCACTCATTTTGATTTGGGCATTTTTGCCTCTGTTTATAATGACAAGGGAAAATCCCTAGCTTCATTGTTGACATGGTTTCAGAGACGATTCCTATCTGTGGTTTATGAATTTGTTGTAATGTTTAATGGGATGCAATTTGTTTGTTTTCAATGGAAACCCTAGCGATGTTTATATGTTTTGATACAATTCTTTGGTTAGGATGATAATTCTATCGTCATTTTTTTCTTATTAATTCTATGGTTTTTAAAAGGCGGGCGTAATGGTGTGGACCAAGCTTTTCGATATGGTGCATCCCGTGTGTCTATTGAGTTTATATTTTAATTCCTGTGTGTACAAAATTACAGTATTTTGTTTGATGGATTTGATAGTTGGTGTATTGTTTCATTTCTGTTGTATGTATGATTATGTTAATGATCTCAGTCGGAGCTCATGAGATTCGATATGTGGTTCTGTGTTTGTTTATCATCTTTGGAAAATGACTCGAATGCTCCGAACCGAATCTCAATGGTTTCGGCCTTGGTTCGCAATAGTTGATTTATTTTTTTGTGTTCATTATTTACTTAATATTATGTAGACAATCTCATATGTATCTTAGGATATTCGATATGGGGTTTAGATAGATGAGATATGGTTCTGTTTGTCATGTATTTATTACTACAACTGTGTAGATGCTTTTAAGTTGAAAATCATAAAGGCATCTTGGGAAATCCTTGACATGATTTGATACTGGTTTAAAGTATTTTTTTATAAATTTGAATCTCTTTACTTTTAGGTTTTAATAATGTAAAATATTCCTCTTGAAGCATTGACACACTCTTGATTTTTGTATGAGGAATGATTATAATTCTGTGGTTTATTTATTTCACTTAATGCACATAGATATTTTATATTTGTTTGTATAATCATTGCTAGAAAATGTAATATGCAAGTGTTAAGTTAATTTATGTGCATTACTTATTTAAGGTATTAGATCCCTAGTTTATGTTTATAAATATTTGTTTAGTTTGTTTAAAAGATAATATGGATGTACGAAATTTGTTTATTGATTTCATTTAGTAGATTTGTTGGATGGATAAATTTATTCGATGGGGTGTTATTATTTTAATAAGATCGTAGACCTTCGCAAATTCTCTAAAATCTATATTTAAAGGTTTTATTTTTCATTTACTATGTTTTTTAAATGAGACCTATGCTGTGATGTAGGATTTAGTTTCAGTATGGTTTAGTAGAGGTGTGGTTGTTATTTCCATTTAGAAAACTAAGTGTTAAATCTATACTAAAACATAGCATAAAACATAAAATTTTGAAACTACTTTAATGCAAGTTTGGTAGGAATTTTACCCTAGAATCCATTTTAAGAAATAAAACTGAGATTCTAATTTATCTAATAAAACAAATGTGAAGCATTTATTCAAACTGGTGGAGAGTAAAATTACAAATCTTAATCCAAAGCACAATGGCTATAATTACAACCTATAAACACACTTTAAAATAACTTGGAGAAGTACAATCCTCTTACCTGCAACTATGCAGCTTTGTCAATGGCTTAAAGAAACACCTAGAATTTATAAAACACTAGATATATCTAACCTTAGGAATGATAACCAGATAACTTTGGAACTACCACATTCATCCCAACCATGACCTCAGAACCATTCCTAGTTCTTATCTAGATCCCCCTGTGCTGGCTCCAACATGCACGTGATCTAGAACTCCTAAAGGTGGGTTGCTACTATTTGGATACTCAGGCTTTGTATAAGAATGCTTGTTTTTGGGAAAAGTATGTCCAAAAACTATTCAGGAATTATGATTAGATCCCTAAGCCTTTTCTTGGATTGGGTCTTTATAGAAAAATATTTTTTAGGAAAGGGCAGTTGGTTTAAACTTCAGTTGAATCAAGAATTCATTACTTTCTTGAAAATAATATTTAATTTGATTTTAATGGAATTAATAGTTATTTTGTTTAACTATCAATTTTTTACTAGTTCCTAATTTAGCTCAATAATAGAATATTTATTTAATTATTTTAGTTTATATTAACTACATAGACTCTCACTTTAGTATTTTAATTATCTATATTTCCTTATAGATATATATATATTCGTTTATTCATAATATATAAATTTTACATACTATTCTTAATATTTATTCATGCATCATATAACATAGTTTATTTATTTTGATGCTTCCCTTAGTTTACATTATTTCTTTTATCAAGTCCTCAAGTAGGGTTTGGTCGGTCAAATAGGTTATGAAGCTCTAGATCCTCCTTGCATGTTGGATTACCTCATATATCATGGTATTTCTTTCAGTCCCTCTTGACAAGTGGATTTGAAATTTTATTTAATCAACTTAAAATAAATATGATAAGTGTCGGTTCTATTAAGAGTCATTCTCACTCAACACACTTAATTTTAGTAACCCCTAGTGATATTTAGAGCCTAAGCTCAACACTATTAATTGGGTTTTACACTAGTGCAATTCCAGAGCCTCGTGCTCAACACTAATACTAGGATGTACTTGTATAATACACATAGCGATATAATGAACGCATATCCGATGCTCAAGAGCTTATGATCAAAATCAATTTGGAATGCTCCAGGGCTTATTCTCAACACTTAGAATCTTATAACTCATGTTTTCTAGAACTTATGTTCAACAAAAAATCTCATAACTCATGTGCTCCATAGCTTATGCTCAACACAAAATCTCATCACTCATGTGCTTCAGGTCTTACACCCAACACATTATAGAACTCAATCATGCATTCAGTCTTCTGCACATTGCATCACAATAATCATCTTAGTATATTTAAATGTTAATTACACAATAATAAATATAGTACATCATACCACGACAATAGTCCTTTCCCATCACGGTCCAATCCCAACATATATAATCATATACACAATAATAAAACATGTGCATTGAATTATGCCCAATATATATAACTAATCAACATTACTCATGTGGAGTGGGGCATATGCCCAATATATAAACATAAACATCAAAGTAACTCATATGCAATGGGGCTCATGCCCAATATTGTTAAGGTCAAAATTCAGGATATTACCACTTAAACCCATCAACTACAAATTTTTTTAATGAATCTCATATTGCAACAAAAATACAACAATCAACATTACCATAATGCAATATGACCATGGAGAAACGTCACAATTCAACTTAACACTCACTCACTATCATAATCCAACATAGCAATTGATAAATTAAATAAATATTGTACGTAGAATATTACTTTGAATTTCATAATCAAACCAGCCATATTAACGAACATAACAATAATAGAATGTATTTATAGAGCGATGATGCAATACAACATAACCCTTGATGAGCATTGTCATCCAACATAACCGTTAATGTATGTCAAAAGAGAAAAATAATTTAAAATATGACTATACCTCTAATATGCTGAATTTTCGACCTAACACTTGTGGGCATGAGCCCCATTGATTATTATGTTACTTTAATGTTTTATTTTGATATACTGGGTCAAACGCCCCACTGCATATGATCATGATGATTTGTTTGATATATTGGGCATAATCCAATTGCATATGGTATATATATGTTTTCTTGTGTTGGGAATGGACCCTGAGGCACATGGTTGATGAGATGTTTAGTGTTGTGCGAGGAGCTCTGGAGCACATGGGCAAATTGATGTTTTATCTTGAGCAAGAAGCTCTGGAGATCATGAGTACTTATATTTGTGTTGAGAGAGAATCTCTAGCGCACATGCGTTTTGAGACATTTTTGTTGAGCATGAAGCTCTGGAACACATGAAAATATAAATTGGAAGCATTGGGAAGAAGCCTTGAAGCCTTCCATGTTGATGTTGAGCATAAGCTTTGTAACATCAGATCCTTGGCTGTTATATCTCTAGGTGTATCCTACAAGTACACCCCATCATTACTGTTGAGCGAGGAGCTCTCGAATTGCACTAAGTTTGTAACTTCCCATTTTCAGCATTGAGTATGGGATCTAGATAAGTGCTAGGAGTTACTGAAAATAATTAATAATTTTGAGTAAAAATAGCTTGAGTAAAACATTGATCTCATATGACTTATTTATAAGTGATTAAATGAAATCTCAAATTTGTGTATCTCATAGAGTATTGAAGAACTACCATGTTATACGAAGAAATCCAACATGCAAGGATGTTTCGAGTTTCCTAGCCTAGTAGACCTAACAACCTACCTGATGACCTTAATGGAGAAAGTGTCATAAGTTTAGGGATCATAATATATAATACCCAAATACAAATGTTAACAAATAATATATTATTATATATTTTATACATGGTGTGTATAAAGAGTAAGTATAGTATAAATAATGTATGAAAGAAGAAAAAGATCCATATATTATTATTATTACTGAAAGAAAATTAAATATTATAATACCTACAAAATACCAATTAGGAACTAGTTAAAAGTTCCTAATTTAAAATATTAAAAGAACCTAAATTAAATAAAAAGGGTTAAATCAAGAAATCAAATGATTATTGATTTAACTGCCCCTTTGGATGAAAAGTCTATCTATAAAGTCCCAAGCCAAAGAGAGGCTTAGGGATGTATTGATCTGTTTGGAGTCATTAATCTGCGTGATTATTCTCAAGAGAGTTCTTGGAGAACATTTTTCCTAAGACAAAAAATGAGAACTGATTCAGACATGATATCCCAGTTAGGGAAGCCTTACCTTAGGATCTATAAGCTACTTGCATGTTGGAACCAGCTTGGGGGGATCTGGATTAAATCCAAGAATGGTTCCAGGTCATGGTTGGGTGGAACATGGTAGTTCCCAAGTGATTCGGTCATCTATATAGAGTTCATATCCTCCTATGAATTGTTAATACTAGGTAATTGAGTGTGTAGGGTTTCAACTATTGGGATAGCTTCCCCTTCTAGGTATGATGTTCTTGGCTTCCTATGTTTCATTATCTAGTATAATTTTTGGCTAGAATATGCAAGTGTTTATGTTTGAATTCTAACCATGTGGTGATTCCATGAAGGTGGGTAACACTTTTTGGCCAAATTTGGCAATGAAAACCTGATTTTGTACTCATGTGCTACATAGAATCCCTCGAATGTGTATATGCCATTTGAATTTCGACTTGCACTAAAAAAAAAATTGTAGAATATTATGTTTCCTTCCCAATGATATTTAAAAAAAATTATTCCGATGTCACTTAATGTGTGAAATTTTGCATTTAATGAACTCTGTGACCTTTAAAATTTGAAGAAGTTAATAAGTGGCTCGCGTCCATCCCCAATATTTGAATCTTACATTAATATATATATAT
>LPNX010692560.1:202779-217621 GCA_001517045.1 Pseudotsuga menziesii
GTAATTAATCTAAACAAAAAGCAATTTCCTTATGTAACATATTAACTATAGTAGAAGAAGAATGAAACACTTGTCAATATGTTGATCATTAGACCGAAAATGTAATTTTCCTGCATATTGAGTCTAATAACAATCAATTTATCCTTCTACGTCTTGAATGTGAATCTTAAATTTAGTAACATATTCTCCTTCCTGCATGTTCAATGTGTAGGACTAATTCCTAAGGCCATTCTTTTCAAAACTACATGGTTTATATCAAGGAGACAATAAGAAGAAGAAGGAAATATAACAAAGGAGAATTCAATATGAACCCCTTATTAATTATGAAATTTTGTATCTATGATAACCATTTAAAAATAGGACGGATTAAGATATAAGAGGTCACCATTGATTAAGGCCTACAAGGTCAAGCGAGGAAAAACTTAGAACACTATTTTCAGTTTGTGTGGGTTTGCTTGGGGTATATTTGACCTAATTTATATAAGTAGATGGTTTATGTATGGAAGAAAAGTTGGATGGCACTAGAAATCCCTTCTATGAAGTGTTCAACAACAATATATGCCCTCATTCTACCACATACAATGTGTTCATTGTTTGTTTTTGTAAAGAAGGCATGCTCGAAGACTTTAACTCTCAAAGTAGATCTTGGGTGCATTCTGAAAAATATATAAGAAAAAATGATTCTAATTGTATAAACTAATAATATTTCAACATCCTAGTTGAAACCAAGTAGACCTATGAGACTATAACATCAACCAAGTGAATCAAGGGTATTAATATAAATTTGAACATAAATTGTATTTTAGTATATGATAATGATGATAATTACATTACAATTACAAATACAATCACATTACAATTACAATTACATTACAATTTTACAATTACAATTACATTACATTGCAATCTTGTACAAATGACTAGGAATCATACTTAATAACCTAATTTACTTAATAACATCTAGATTGGGACATAAGTATCATCTGCAACAACTGTGGGAAGTACTTGGTATTTTCCCTAAAACTCATTATGAAGAGTACCACAAGAACCTCAAAGTAGTTGGCTAATGAGAGGACCTGCCAAGTGAAAAGGGAAATGACCCCTACTGGATTGACTAGATTCCCACCTCTGTGGAAAACCAAAGAGCTATCATTTGTGGCCAAGCGGTTAGCAGTTTTACCTGTGTCGTGAAGTGAGGGGTACTGTCCTAATACTCAAGCCTCAGACAGCCTTTGTGGTCGAGTGACTACCTTTTAACAATTAGGAATTCGATTTAAACCAGGGTCCATATTCATCTCCAGTTGCTACTACAGCCACCATTGTTTTCAATTTTTTTTTAATTTGTTAACAAACAATGGTAATATGATAAACTTAAAATAAAATGTTATTCAAGCTTGTATAATTTATTTGCTAATTTTTTAACTAACAATGGAAATATGACAAGTAAAATAAAATGTTATTCTTCAGCTTGCATTTATTTGTGTTTATTCTTGAGCTTGTAAATTTATTTTTGAGTTTGTATTTGTTTATTGCTAGATCTTGTCCAACCATCACAAGATCATGCACCCTATGATTTGTCAAGAGTAATTGGGAGCTTCAATGACATTGGAATGGATGCTAATTGTTTAAGAGGGTTCGATGATGCCACGGAAGAAGACTTCAGGAACTCGACCCCTGATCGAAAAATTAGAGAACATGTTAGTAACATAATCAAGTTGTACTTTGAACAAAAATCAGTGATTACACAAGGTCAAATCCTACATGGATTGATAAAACACAAAAAATTGAAATGTGCCACAAATTTGTTGGGTTTTAAGGATGTTAAAAATAAAAATGCATGTGAGAATGTAACAAAAAATGTAACAACTGCACTATCTGCATTTGGTAAGTCAAGAAAAACTGATATCAGTGCTGCTCATAGGGAAATTACAACTGCTATTGTGGCACGACAGACCTCAGGAAATTGAATGGTCACAAAAATGTCAAAGATGCTCCACGTTTCAAGAAAAACACTACACAAATACACTAAATTCAGGGTAAAGATAGATGAAAATGATGACGATGCTTGTTGGGCTCTTATATGTAGAGAAGCATATAAAGACAGGATGGAAGATGGAATCAGAGAGAGGGTGATAGAGTATTGTGACAACCATTCTCGTGCTATACCAGATCGAAAACATGTCCTGCGACAATGTTCTGGCAGAGGCATTTATAAGGAGCATTTCAAGCATGTTATGAATATGACAGGAGTTGCTTTGTTCGAGGAATTCAAAGAATCAAATCCCAATGTCCAGATCTCATTTACCATGTTTAGTAAGTTGAAACCATGGTATATTAGGCAAAATACGATTCGGCACACTTTTTGTTGTCGATACCATGTTGAATTCCAGTTATACTACGACAGATTTGTGGATTTTTGCAAAAAACATTGGGATGGTGAACTAGCTCCTCACACAGTGTGGGATTTTATTTCTATGATACTATGCAATAGGAATCCTAAAAAATGTGTTTTTCAATAAAAAGGTGTGTAGGTGGGATAAGATGCCATGAATGTGGTGATTTAGCATTGTTCCATAGGAAGTTTCCTATCGATCCAACACACCCTAGATTGTCAGATATCACAGTTAAGTGGAAGAGATATGAGTATGTCTCCATGTATCCATTATCTTCTTCACATGTTCCATCTAAGAGGATCAAATTGTTTGAGAATGATATTCCTATTTCATACTTCATGGACAAGTTTCAAAGTCAAATTTACAAATGCATTAAACACTCCCATGGGTCTAGGTGGAAATCTTTAGAATTTAATCATTTTCCTGAGGTTTTTGAGTCAAGCACAATCCTATCAGTGTTAGAATTTGCCGAGAATTACACATTTTCTCCTCAGAGAGAGATACAAAGTGAGTATTATCACTCTGACCAAGTGTCCATATTCGTACATGTATTGTATAGACATACTTAGGAGAGCATTGATGGTAGGGATAGCACTCCTTAGTCACGTGATGTGATCAAGTAATATCATTTTTATGTCAGTGATGATCATGAGCATGACACATTGTTTGTTCAACACTGCTTTGGGTTGATTTATGATTCATTCAAAAAGAATGGGGTTTCATTTACAAAACAATAGATTTGGTCAGATGGGTGTGCGGGGCAGTTCAAATCGACATGCTCAATTTATTGGTTGAATCACCTTCACAAAGAGGTGAGAATTAAACACACCTAGAGTTTTTTTGAAATATGGAACAAAAAGGGTGAACATGCTGGTGGAGGTGCATGCATGAAACGAGCACTTCCGAGGTACCAAATGAGTCATAGTGCATCTCAAATCAAGTGCTTAGGAGAAGTAGTTGATTGGTGCACACAAAATTTGGGTCACCAAGGTCATGAACAAGTAAGTTCGGTGCACAGGTAGGAAAAGGAAACAACTTAATTGGAATTTAATAAATGTGTCTGTAATATATGTGTGTGTGTGTGTGTGTGTGATGTTTGTTATTCGATGCAGGGTTTTTTGGGATGTTTCCCTTGGCGATGTGAATAGATCCATGCCATTGTATTGAAATACCATACATGCTACAAGAGAACTACATTCAGTTCATAGTAAAGACATGGGAAACATATTTTCCATTGAAACGAGGAAGTATGGATGCTTTTGTGAGTTCTGCATTGATGCCAATGGATTGGGGGTTGATCATTGCATGAACGATGAATATGTCAAACAATGGAAATATGTCCCTCTTAATCGAAAGGGGCCACATCCGATTCCGACGTGGAAAGAGATACATACTAACGAGGCAGTGGTTTCACTAGATCATGATCAGGTTTCTAATTTGGTTAAGCAAGGTACATGATACTTGATTGAATGTTTAAGTGTCTAGTCCTATACACATGCATATATATATATATATATATATATATATATATTGTTTAATTTTTCAAAATATTTATGTAGGGGATGTATTTTTTGTAATTCCACCACTCAGAAATGTTGAGCATGTGGCATACTTTTTGATGCGGTGTACACAAATCAAAAGTAGGTTGGTGCAGCTCTATGTCGATGGATATTTCACGTACCAAGTTGGTGACCTAGTTGTGATGGGCCACCATTTTAAAAATGTGACAAGACAAGGTGACTATATTATTTACAGATATTTCATGCCTGAATATATATCTTGTCAGTACAGTCATATGGTGGTGGCAGTTCAGATACATCTCATTGAAAATGCAGGTGAAGAGGGGTGAACCAAAGATATGGAAGATGTTAGTAGCTGACCATGATCGTATTATGGAGACATGCATTCCTATAACCCATTGTCCCGATGAATGAAGGATATATGTCACTTTTAATGTTGACATAGTTGACATGCTTTTGAAATGTAGGAAATCAAATTTTCTTCTAAAATATATCATTTGTATTTAAATGTAATTTTTGTAAACATATATATGAGATTACATGTGCATTCGCATATGTAATCTATCTGCATGAACACCTATACCTAGTAATAGACAAGTTGTAAATTGTAAACTTGTAAATTGTTAGTGACATGCAATCCAAAGAAAAACACATACATTTATTGTGTCCTCATTAAATCTACTGATTGCAATCGATATTAATTGTAAGTTTCATTTGATTGACAATTTTGCAAAATTGGATTTTTTTTTACAAATGAAAACAAATTTAAAATTGTAGTTGTAATTTTTTTTGTATATGAAATCAAATTTTACATTGTAGTTGTAATTTGTGTCTAGTATATCTTACATTATAAAGTTGTAAATTTTTTAACATTTTAATTGTAAGTTGTGTTCGATTAACAATTTTGCAAACAAGTAAAATTGTAAACTTTGTAGACATTGTAAATTTTGTAAACTTGTAATTTATTAAATTGCAAAATTGTACAATTTGCTAAGATTTTTCCACATTAATGGTCTTGTTAAATAACATTTAGATTACATAAAACATAAAAAAAATTCTAACTATAACTGAAAATAATTAAAACATTTAACAGACCATCACGTTAAAAAAAATATCGATAATCATCAAGTACAAAATAATAAAGTCCAAAATAGTAACATCCACAAATAAAAGTCTACAAATCACTCCTATGCAATTGATCGAGATATTGACCATCATGGCCACTACCGCCATCTACACTACCACTAGCTACACTACCTCCAGCTAGACTATGCACATCACGAACAAAATTGTCTAGGTCTAAGAACTACAGAAGTTAAAATAATGAACTCTGCAAGTCAGTTACATAACACATATTTAAATTATATGTTGAATGTGACAAATAATTATATATATATATATATATATATATATATGAAACATATCTATCTACGAACTCACCTCACTCAAGTTCAGTGTCAGGTTTGAGAGGATGGGCTGCTCAGAGGAGCCTTCATCAAGACTCAGCTGATGAGTGACTATCCACTCATCCGTAAGCATCATGACAGATTCAACGCACTCATCTACAGCTACCTATGTCTACGTCTATTTCCACATGACATGAAAATAGTTACATTAATGAATTACAATTTGAACTTGAGAATTACAATTTCAATATGTAAATTATAGTATGAACAGAAAAATGCAAACAATTGGAACATAAATAACTAGTACCTCATTGATTGGCGTGCCATAAGTAGGACTCGAGTGGGACTATATAGAATCCTATGCAACACCCTTGCCTCTATCTTGTACAATATGAGAAAGATAAATGATGAAAGTTAGATTATACCAAAATATTACGTTTTCAACAATTGGATCATTTAGAAATTCTAATCAAGGATGGCAGTTAACACATACCTCATAGACGTGGGCATGCAGAACTACAGCGGGACCTCGAACAGATGCATCACTGCCAAAAAAGGACCTCCATGAAACTATACTCCTGCATGGAGGTCTAACATAAAGCAAAGTATTAGTTAAAAAAAAATGATTCATTTGAGAATGCATTTCAATAACGACAATCAAATAATGACTTGATCAAACGATGACAATAAAGATATACCTATCCTATTGGTTGAGGCCTGCATCTATGATGCATTCCAAAATATGCATCGCAGGCCATGATAGCATAATGCAACAGTGTGTTGCAATTAAGAACATTGAGAACATAATCGGTCACCCACAGTATCTCAAGCTATACAGGTGCAGCGGGTGCTCTGTGTCTCTCTTCCTGCATATCCATCATGGTACCATGCATTTTCATGCATGTCACCTTTGCCAATGCACTACAATCCTCATAAGGTAGCTGAGATGATCCATCTACATCATATGTCCTAAGCATGGTCCTCGCAGGGCCACCTACCAAAGCCTCTGGTTCTCGATGAGATCAAGGGTCTCTCCTAGCCTTAGGACGTGCATGACTGCGTCCCCCACCAGCACCATAAAATATCAATGGTGTGCTGGTGTAATTTGGGTGCATGTCCATGAAAAACTCTACATATATATGTTTTGAAAAGTATAGTGGGACCTATTCATGGTGGGGAAACATGTCCCATGCTCCAATAAACATATCGTATACATAAGGCGCTGCAGCCTCTAGCTTAAAATCCTTGAGTCTAAGCAGTTGACCAACAGCGTGGTCAGGAATGATATCAAATAATGTTCCCTTCACATCATGGCCAACTATTGCACGTTTCATTATGGCCCAGATATCAGGACCCCTCACTGTGGCCCTTCTTCTCTGACATGCATTGAACCAAAGAGAACTCAATGGTCCAATGGACCTGTAGACCTTCAGTAGATTGTCTACTGCCTCTAACATCATCGACATAAAAAATGATGCAGAAGAGTCCTCTGAAATATCTTGGACATTAACCCGCAAATTGTCATGCTGATTGGTAATGTCTTGCAGCGTGATACATGTGATCTCATCCTCCCATGGTGTTTCCTCAGAAGCATTGGGACCCTCCTGTGTAGCACCTAGAAATTAGATGAAAACATAAGTTCGTCAGTAAAAATTTACATACATCAAATGTAGGTGAAATTGAAATCAATATAAATTAAAGGTACTGATAGATGAAAGAAAAATATATATGCATTTAATGTACCTGTCTCGCTGGGAACCTCCCCACTAACACCAGCAATATCATCCTGGTCGCTCGCATGCATAAGTGACTACTAGTGTGGATGCTGCTCATATCCCTAGCAAGAGCACGTGTCGACATAGAACTCCTAGGCGAACCTATGAAAATACAAATACAAGTTGATTAAATATACACATGTGGAACAATTTAATTTGTTGTTTAATTAACAAAAAAGAGTACATTATGCACAATTGTATACTTACGAGTCCTCTATCGACCTCTGGGGTGAGGAATGGCCGCATATATGCCAGTGTTGTGCCTTCGCCAAATCTAAGAACCCCACTGTAGATATGCATCTGCATGAAATAAGGCATAATAAATGCAGTTAGCATATAATATAAGATAAATAATAAACATGTTAATATAGTAAAGATGTATATTTGAGATGAAATTAATATATCATCACATGGTGCACATTAATAATGGGAGAAGGATCATGAGTGTGAGCACAATCAATAAGGAAATGACACATGCAAATTCCTCTTTCACAGATAGTTGAGCTTGATCATTCATGTCATGTGTGTGAATGCAAAAGTGTTCTTGGGACTCATGGTTTTCTCTTCAAGTTCGAAGCTCTAACTTTTCAGATCTTAATCGAGTAGTTGAGTCTCTAACTTTCCATTTCAGTTTATTTTAAACTTTACCTATACACATAATTTATGTCGATATCATTTTTTTACACTAGGTACAAGTCAACCATTTCATCAAGGATATTCAGAAAAGATACAATAATATGAACTCAACATGTCTACCTATCTCGAGAATATATCATAGTAGCCATGTACCTGCCCTATGGTTTTACAGTAACTTTAGCAAAAATTGAAACAAAACTAGATATGCGTTATGTCTTGATATAATGTATTATTGATAGTATACTATTGTCGTATTATGTAGAATAATAGATGTGCCCACACTCACATCTATTAGCTAAAGAATGCATGGAACTTGGCTACCCTATTGCTATTATTTCCATCAATATTTCTCTATTGCAAGTTGAACATCCCATATGGGGATTAACGGGATAAAGAGAGACTTAGTATTTTAGTATATGCCCTATGCTTTTTTTTTATTGTGCTTACTCATTTATTTAATGCAATGAATGAAATACATAGATTTCACATAAAATTGTAATGGAAAGGAGGACATCTAGATCCAAGTCTCCATGGATTGATGAATGCACATGACTATTCCCATAAGGTAAGGAAATAAGGAGGGACATACTAACTTATCATGACTAACCTATCCTAGATGGAAAATGTCAACGTATTAATGTATAAATTTATATATTTTACTATTATTTTAAAATATTCTAAATTTATAATTTATAATTTTCAAAATGTTGAATATAAATCTATATATTTGTTCTAAAAAATATATCAAAAATATAATTTTATCTTAAATTATGGATTTCTATTAACTTTTTTAATTTAATATTCTTTTAAAAAAAATTAAATCATGAATTTCTATTAATTTTTTAATTTGATTTTTTTTTCAAATTTACAAACTTAAAATTATTAATATTTTTTTCCTTTACAAAAAATATCAACATTTTCATAATACGTTTGAGCTTCAAAAAAAATAAAAATACATACTTGTACACTTTTCAATAAACTAAAATCAAAATATGTCTACTAATTCAAAACGTACATATCTTATTTTATTATGAAAAATTATTTATAAAAAATATAAATATGAAGTAATATAATAATTTAATTTTAATTAAATAGTTAATAGTTAATATATATATAGAATAAAAAATTATACTATATATATCTATATAATTTTTAAATATCTAAATTTGAATATATATTAAAATATTTAGAATAAATATATGGGTTTAGAAAAATGTCTCCGTAGGTTTAAAGTTCGTGATTGTCTCACGTCTAGGGTTTGTATTTTTTTTCATTCCTCCCTGTATTCTCAGAGGATTGAAAAAAATGGGCAGCATTTTTGTTTGCCCGACACACATTTCAAAATTAAACCAGGAGCATAAACGCTATCGGATAGAAATATTTATACACACTATAAATTTAAATTTTAAACGGAACAAATTTGATTTTTTTCAATCCTCCGTGTATGCTTGGAGGATTGAAAAAATTTGGGCAGCATTTCAGCTTGTTGAGCACACATTTAAAAATTAAACCAATAGCATAAACGCTACCTGTTGACAAAATATGCATAAAACAAAAAACAAAAATACTAAATTTAAAATAAATAAAAAATTTCAATTACGATTTTATAAACATACAGCAGCATTTATGCTTGCCCGCACACACTTCAACATATTAGACAAAGAAAAAACCTACAATCATCAATATTTTTTTTTCAATTTCAAACTAACATTTAAAAAAAAAGTAGATAATGTTTCATTTAAATTTCAAATTAGAAGTTTTGTGTGTTACGTCTAGGATCCGACATCATGGTGGAAGGCGAAGGTGGGCATCCCTTGCGCAAAATCTCGCTCAAGGTTACATCAGCTCGGTCGAGGTCACAGCTGCTCCATCAAGGATTCTAGCTCGATCAAGGGTGTGTAGTCTGAAAAATGGTGAACGGTCGCGACTGCCCATAGCCTTTTTATAAATTTTTTTACTAGGGACCTCAATTGAGGTTTGGAACTTGATTGAGGTTTGTAGCTCAATCGAGGTTTTGTCAAACCCTCGATCAAGCTTTTTTTAACCCTCGATCAAGCTAGATATAGCTCGATGAAGGGTTTTACAAAAGATCGGTCAAGGGTTTGACAAAACCTAGATTGAGGGGCTTATTAATCCCTCAATCAAGGTATTAATAACTCGATCAAGGTGCATATTTTTCTTTTTTCCGAAAGCACTTTGCTGAAAATTGTGACCCACCTCCATGGATGCACCCCCTATGCTTAGCAATATTTTCCTGTCAAAATATTTAAGGGTTTACATTTTATTTATAAACCCTATGTGTGTAAATTGATTATTATTTAAGAAATAATTATGGTTTATTCCTGCAATACTTAGTTCTACATTTATTCATAGTTTAAACTTGGTTTTCCTAAACCCTAGGAATGTCTCTAATAGTTCCTATATGTTTGCTTACCTTTAAACTCTACTGGAAGATTCCATATTGCTAGTAGAACTAGGCTAGGAATAAAAGACTAATTCAGGTTAAACTATAAACAAACCATAAATATAAAACACAGTTAACCAAAGTATAGTAAATAAAAATGTATTCCAAATAAGCAATATTATAAAAATATTATTCTATACTTACGAATATTCATCGATACAAAGTATTAAGGCTAAAATAAAACACAACAAATACCCCTTAGGTCTGTAATTATTTCTATCAAGAACCAATCTTAAACAAATATCTAATCCACATTAAATCAAACAATAGTTTATTATACCAACTACATCTATGAAATCGTATGCATTAATGAACTATTAACATAATAAACCAAAGTTTTAAATAATTACAAACTACATTATTAAGAAACACATTCCATAAATAAAAACCCAATGTAATAAATAAACCATAATACTAATGTTCAACATTCATTAAAACATAAACATAATTACACAGAGGTCGCATGATCAAATCCTGTAGGCGTTATGCCCAAATCGAAATCATACTTTCATAAACCCTCACAACCATAACTAACCCAGGATCAATTACCATAGGGTCTATTTAGTAACAAGTCACCATAACGAATTCCTATAGGATTCATTATCCATTTTCTACCTCACGCTGAAGCATTTCACTTTTTAAAGTTGTTAGCAAGGGGTTGGGCTAAGTTGCACAACATCGTAGATGCTGCACAATCTCAGAAGACACTGCATAAGACAAATATAGTGTGATAGGAAGAATATTAAATACTTTTGATTATTTTGTGTCACTTTTTGTACTTGATGACCATTTTTGTCTATATTGTTCATTAGTCAGTTAAATCAGTTAGGAGTTAGTTATAACTGGACCATGAATGTAAATGAGCAAGCCTATATATAGAAAGAAGAATTGTGAATGAAGATATCTAAGAATGATTGATACAATAGAACCATTGAATTATTGTAGATGAATTGTTATCTATTTTTATTTATGGGTGGATGCACAGAAGTAATATGATGAGATATATGTTGATCTCAATCACTGTTGTCTTATTTTGTCTTTTCTATTTTTATGTTCCTGATGATGAATGATAAGTGAATATGAATTATGGATCTATGATGCTATGTTTTTCCATTTATGAATGTTGTCACATTTTCCGATCTAGAACTATTACAGTTATGCATGAATGATGTGCAATAATGAATATTTATGTTGGAAAAGTTGATCTGATATGGTGGTTGTGTTAATGAACCGTCGATGCCCTAACCCTATTCTATATTGTAGAAACTTGGTTCCATCATCCCTCCCTCGAACATCTTGGGTGATACATCATTCACTCTACAGGTCACTGCTCAACAGGGTAACACCTATCTGGGCCAATGCTCATAAAGATCGTGGCGAGTCAAGTGTCAACAGAGTAAGACCCGTGTCGACTGGGTTTTATTCATTGAGGGTTGAGCCAAAAATTCTTCCATTTTCAGGACCTTGTTGCGACTAATAGGAGCGGATGTTGAATCTAATGTGACCAGAAATCCAAGATTGGTTTGACTAGAAGCTGCAAGAATTTGTTGAAGCAGAAAATCAGAACATGATTTACCATAGGTAAGTGGTTGGAAAACTACATACATGACATTCCTCACAAGTATTTCTTCTGTGAGTTTCCCATTATAATGTATGAGTGGTTGGGGCATTTTACATACAGGAAGATAAATTTCGAAGGAGGAGAATGAACATCCTAAACCCCTGAATTGATCCAAGAACTACAAGAAACTGACAACAGAGCATCATGAGCTGTTAAGGTTTGGCTAGATAGAATCCTAGAAGGCTACGTTACAGAGTTCACAGTCGACACTACCAAGTATTACAACAAAGCAAAAACAGAGTTGTTCAACAGGCCCATAGGTAGGTTCCTACTATCTCTACAACTATAAATTAAAATGATTGTCTATGAAAAGGGCATACTGAAGATGCACCTAGAGTAGTCAAAATATGTTGTGCAAAGGTGGTGGATATGACGAAAAAAGAGGGGAGATGAATGGGAAGGTAAGGAGTACATGGGTGTAATTTTTTACATGACTATGAGGGAGGTTGAGGAAGAAAGTGGTTGTACAAGGGGAGGAGAAAGGTTTCAATAAGAGAAGAGGTAGAGGATAGGGGAAGGTCATGCTGGGATAAAAAAAAAAACCGTGATGGAAAACCACATGGGACAAAGAGACCCTACACTAACAAAGAGGATGACCAGACCCAGAATACTCCCATGATAGCGACAAGATAAAACCATAGCAGGAATGTGCCCATGCCTTTGTGTACCACTTCAAACTCAGGAGGAAACATGAATTCTACGTCGGCTTTCCCAACGTCTCAACAACATTCTAGTAGTAGATCAATGCCAGTAGAAATAAGGCTGAGGATGGAGGGAGATGATATTAAGTTACCTTTGTTCCATGGGCATGAGACTGATGATATCGAGCATTACTAGTTCCTCTGTAAGGAAGCATTGACTATTAGATAGGCCACTGATGATGATGTCAAAAAAGGACAACTGGAGACTACCCTGTGGGATCGTACGCTATATTGGTTCATGAAATTCATTCAATTTTCTACGGGGACACCTACAAAAACATTGGATGAATTCCAAGAGGAACTAATCCAATAATTCTGGAAGCCTAAGTTTGAGGCTCAATACATTACCGAGTTAAAAGTGATTAAGCAGTTTCCCAACAAGACTGTTTGGGACTTTGACCAGAGATTGAAAACACTGATGGAATAGTTCAATTTTAAGATGAGCGACGTTCATTATAAAGAGTGGTTTATTTCAGCCTTGGTACCTCATATATGGAAACAACTGATGTAGCAAAAGATTGCAACATGGATCGAGGATCTAGAGATTGTGATGAAGTTGGAATCTTCATCGATTGGAGCGAGTGCAGTCAGCATGAATCAAATCTAGGTGCAACTAGCGAATTTAACACTTCAAATACAAGAAATAAACAAGGTGAAGGAATATTGTGATGATCTTTGGTGCACTTGGTGTCATGCAGATGGAAACACCAAAGATAATTGCCCCAATTTCTGAAATTGTCTAGTTTCAGGAGCACCAAACCCATTAAGTTGCAGTAGTGTACTATGGTGTCATATATGTCAAGTTTATGGGAACTGACACAAAGAGTGTAGTTACTTGTAGAAAATGGTGTCAAAACTATCCAACTTATAGTGTTCTTTTTTGTAAATTAGTGGGACATGAATAAAAATATTGTTGGGCATATGATCTCGAGTAGGAGAGAATATACGAGTTATACTTTGTGAAGGGAGAATATCATAGCACAGTCCTGCAGCTATAGAAACAGCCTTAGATAGTAAATGCTTGACTACAGTATATACTTCTACCACATATGCAATTTATGGATTCACAGTCGTAGCCATAGTTTGCACCACAGCCGCAATTTACACAACAGACACGATACAACTGAATGATAATGACTCAATCGCAGCCGCAGTATGTTCAAGATTCATAGTATGTTTAGTAGCAATTGAATCCCATACGACAACATATGGCTCAGCTACGATACCAACAATAAGGAGGATTCCATGGAGGATTCCAAGGAAGAGGAGGAGGCTTCAGACGAGGATGAGGACGAAGTTGCAAATCAATCCAGTGTTTCAATTGTGGGGTATTTGAGCACTATCAGAGTGATTTACCACACTTGCAATGCTCATGGCAAGCTAGGAATGTCCCCCAGTCGTAGACCCCAAACTAGGTCCAGACTTAGAATCATCTACAAAACTAGAACCATTTGCCAACCCAGAATCAAGTTCCAATCCAGAATCAAACGGTGAGCCAACCTAGGAACCCTCCACTGGACCAGAATCTTCTAGTGTCTCAA
Source organism: Pseudotsuga menziesii (assembly GCA_001517045.1). Taxonomy (NCBI): domain Eukaryota; kingdom Viridiplantae; phylum Streptophyta; class Pinopsida; order Pinales; family Pinaceae; genus Pseudotsuga; species Pseudotsuga menziesii. The sequence continues at coordinate 216,837 of LPNX010692560.1, forward strand.
AATCTACCAATGAGCCAAAATCAAGGGCCGACAGTAGAAAAAATCACAATGGAGCCCAAAAAAGCAGATTTTAATGTTTCCATTGTGAGCCGCATAGGAGCCATGACAGGAGAGGATGGGCCCCTCCCACAAATTCAACTAGCTGGATATAAGAAGGAACCATTTGATATCACAACTGAAAAGGAGACATTTTTTGGATCACTGGATGCGATTGGAAGAAATATTGGTAAGTCACCTATCATTGAAATGCCTCCCTCTTTTGATTCTACACTAGAGGTAGGACAATCACAACAGCATGGTACCTTGTAACACTTCCTTGAGATTTTTTTATTGCTACCAAGAGACCCAATCACTTTGGATGAGATTGAAAATTTGTTGCGACACCCGGGTAAGGAGTCCATAATGAACTCTTTACATATGAAAAAGACAGGTAAGGAGACATGTATGAATCTTCATATTGGTGACTACGAATTCAGATTGATCATTCTTGATATAGGGTTGGACATAAATATATTAACAAAGAAGACATGGGAAAATATGCGGTGAGCGACATTGGGATGGTCCCTACTGCAGCTGCGATTATCCAATCAAGAGAAGGTGAAACCAATTGGACAAGTATCCAACCTGGTCGTATATGTTGAAGGTATGAGGATTTGTGCTCATTTTGACATAATTGAAGTTCTTAATGGTGAAATCTCCTACCCCACTCTGCAAGGGGTTGGATGGGTGTAATATCCACAATTTTGGACCTAACGCTTATAGGGATGAGCTTATTCATTATGATG
>LPNX010692588.1:0-114721 GCA_001517045.1 Pseudotsuga menziesii
GAGTTGAGGACTTTTCAATAGTGTATAAACTGTATTAAATGATTATGTTTGTATGTGAATATAAATTTAAGGATTAATAATGATAAGACAAATCAATGATTTTGGTTAATGCTAGTTAGTAATCTTCATTTGTTTGCTAGCATAATATAAAATTTGTATAAGAAAGGAGGATATGAAAAGGCTGAGTTATATTCTTTTACATATCTCCTAAATAGGTTAATGAGCAATACTTAAATAATGATCATAATACAAGAATTTAAAGAATAAGAAGAAATCAATTACCTTGAAGAATGTTGGTGCTACTACAGAAGACAACCTCAGTAGCAGGCAAAGACTTCCTCAGTAGCAGGCAAAGACTTGACAATAATAGTTTTGCAGGCCAGAAACCCTGCAGTAGTAAAAGGAGCTGATCAGTATTCTTCAATTCAGTTGCATGTATAGATTTAACTTCTTATTACAGAAATTACATTTTTGTTGGTTCCACTATTATGATTCATAGAAAAAAAAAAATAACATAATGATGGTATAGAAAATAAAATTGTACTTGATTAAAGAAATTAACATATCTGTATAAGCAATATGTACTGCTTTTAGAAAGATTTAAGACTATTTTACCTCCTCTTAATTTGAGTTATTTGATCTCTTCCTTCAAATCGGTTTGCTTACGACAATTTATAGTATTTACTTAAGAATTTCTTTAGCAGCGCCACAACTTCTTACCTGTACCTCTGTAAGGAAAGTGGAAACCGCTATGTTAGCTCGAAAGCTAAGTAAGCCGGGTGATGCATAACAGTTTACCTTATGGTCACAAAAAGGAGCAAAGGTCAGCAAACTTAAAACATGTTCTATAACTGAACATTCTATCGGGTAAATTAAATAGCAAGGCTTTAATACTTAATAGATTTATTTTTAGTCAAACTGTTTTACATTATTGAAAACTAATCATTACTGGAAACTAATTAGTATTAGTTGAGCTGTTAACTACAATATTTGTATTTTAAAAAGTTTTAATTTTTTTGAAAATTTGGGGTTCTTACAGTTGTGGAATTTTTCTCCATTTCTTTATGACCCGTCATTACAGAAGATTTTCACTTGGTACTGCCGCTACGGCAAAGGAGTTCCTTTGTCAAAGACCCGATCCTTGTAAGGCTCGCTATGGCAGAGGTTTTTTAATCTCAGAGCCGCTACGGTGGCTGGCATCCTGTCTTTCTCGTCAATGTGGTTGCGACTGCCGAGACACAAAATAAATTGCGGATGAGTTGTTGAGTTGTGAGCCGACAGTTGCGGTTGAATTAGAATGATCGAGCCGTCGTTGTCGGGGCCGTTCCCATGTTGACTTATGTCCTCCAACTCGAAGCGTTGGGCGCCAACGATGTTTTTCTCGCACGTATAGGTTTTTAATGTCGCTTTAAAGGTTTTAACCCTCAAAAGCCTATTTATTCACCAAGTGAAAAGGTTTTTTACCATTTTTCGTTTTACGGAGAGGGTGAGGAATTGATGAGCGTTTATCACGTTTGAGCTTTTTTGTGCGGTTGGTGGAAAATCATCTGTGGAGCTCACATGGTGTGTCCTAGCCGAGTGTTTTCAACCACGTGTCGAGCCTCTGGCATGCCAGGTAGGTTTCAGTCTTTTCTTTCAATTGGTTGATTTGATTAAGCCGCAAAGTTGTCGATCATTGATACAATTGCGTAGGGGTAGGTTAGGTTTTTGTCATTGCTCGGTTTAAAAGGGGTTTTTTCCCGTATATATTTTAGGGTTCGCCTTTTCGATTTTTAATTTTTCCCTAGTCGCTACCGGCTTGGATAACCTCATCAGTTAGTCTAGAGGCGTTTCACCCTTAGTCGGTTAGGTCAATGATGGACATCTAGAGAGCTGAGATTTACGCCGACATGGATCCAGTGCGTATCCTGCTCTCGGGAGATGGTGAAAGCCACGTTTTCCCTGCTTCACATAGAGCATGTAGGTTTTGGGTTTATATGTTCCTGCCGTGGGATAGTGGGCCTGGTCGTTTACCCTAGGGCATAGTCGTCGTAAGCTCGAAGATCTTGTTGCACTTGTGGGAGGGAGGTATTGCCGAGTTGGGGTTTTTTCTTCTAAAAGTGTAGAGGTCGAAGCTTGCCCATGTTCAATGGTTGTTGTTGTCAAACTGTAACCTTGACCCACGTCATGTGTTTCCTGTACCAATGGATGGAAATGACAGAGTAAGACATAATGAAGGTTTTGATTTGTTCGGTACATGCATATTTATTTTGCTTTCATGCTTTCATTCAAATACAGTCGTTAGTTTATAATGCGAATGCTAAGACAACACTATTTTGTCACAGGCACAACTCATCTTAGACATCATGACAAAGAAAGGGAAGAAGAAGCCCAAGATTGTTGAATATGATTCAGACACAGAAGTGGCCGAAGCTCCACCCACGGCAATGGTAGAAATAATTTATGAGGATACGAAGGCCATAACTGGAGTTGAACTCGAGTTCAAGTGGGGTCAGATGTTCCACATGCTGGTGGAAAAGAAGGTCCTGCAGGCAGGGTTGGAAGACTTGGCCTTTTATGAAAATATATTGCAATCTGGGATCACTAAGGTGGCTACCAGACCTGAAATTCTCCCATGTGCAGAAGTCATTGGGTGGATCTTGCCAAGAATAGATACCACAGGGATGATGATAAATGATGAGGAAAATAAGGGAGTGGCATCTTTTGCGCTTGCATTGATATTAGCAGCCTACAACTTACCTGAAAAAGAAATCAGCGTGACAACAGAATGGGTTAGGAGCCTAAAGCTTGATTATACAACCACAACGAAGATGATGGTGGCAGAGGGAAAGACGTTCCGACACAAACAATCTGGGGAGTATGAGACTGCTCATCTTCAGACTCCTTTCAGAATAATAGCACTGATGTTGATCAAGCTCTACGGTAGAGCTGATGGGAAACTTTATAATTTTGGTTGGATCCCACTTATGTACTATGTAGCCATGGAAGGAAGAATTTTTAATTGGGCAGACATAGTGTTCAGGAATTTGGCCAAATGCATCAAAGAAACCCAAGAAGGCTTGCAGCAAAGAAAATCCGAATTTTATATGTCTTCTTTTTTAATAGACTGCATACTCTACCGTCACAAGTTCGAGAAACTACTCTGCGTGTGGAAAGGGGGAAAAGCCCCTATATACACAGCTTACCAGATACTGGGGTCTCATAAGTATCACAGTCATTAATAGTTGATATGTGAAGAATTTTGAGGCCCGTGTATCAGCTGATTTTCCTGGAAGAGTGTCCATGCTTATTTGAGGGAGCTTTAGAATCCATCAAGGAATATGGGGATTACTTTTTCTACCAAGAAGGTACATATCTAAGGATGTATGGGGGAACCAAATCCTCCTCATTGCTGCCCAAATACGCGACTGATTACATAGTGCACAAGGAAGCTGTTAGACAAGTTTTTCTGGATGGTTTTGGGAATTATTTGTTTGATTTGAAGAAGGTTGTGTTCCCATCAATACCGTCTATGTGGGAAGCTACAAGTTTGCCAAGGTTAAGAGTGTTCCAGACGTCAAGGAATTGGAGATCTTCCATTTCAGAGAAAAGAGCTTTCACCAAAATGACTCCCAAGGTAAGGTCGCAGCTTATAAGGCAACTCATAAGGTGAATTTTTAATATGCAGACTATGTAGATAAAGAGGAACAAGTATACAGGAATGTTTATAGCATGGCCGCTTTGAGCAAGTGTTTGAAAGGGAAGATCGTTGGAGTTAAGGGGAGCAACAGCGCAATCCAAAACCTAATGAGTAAGAAGAAGAAGCTGCAAAGAAGGCCAAGGAGCAGAGTGCTCACAGATTGGCAGCAGGAGAAAAGAAACTATTGGCAGAAGAAGCACAGAGAGATAAAGAAGAAGAAGACGCTGCCAAGAAAAATAATGAAGAAGCTATTCTGGGAAATATTGCAGAATTAGAAATGTCCATCGCTAATGAATCATCAAACCAAGGGGTGTTTACAGAAGAACATGGGAAAGAAGATCGAGAGGATCTGAGTAATGAGAATCCAGGACAAAGCCCTATTTGGGATAATCTAGAGAACCCTCCGTCTACATCAAGCAACATACTTACCGTAGGCCATCTTCCCATAGTTGAAATGGGATTAGTACCATTTACCCCATCCAAACAGTATGATGTGGCATGTTTGGACGATATTCGTTTTGATCCTAAAACGAAATCTATTAAGTGGATAACAGAGGAAACTTTAAAGGTAGGGACTCAACCATCGGTAACCACAGTGACAGAAAAGACATTGGTAAAAAATGTGGAGGATAATTCGAAGCAATTGGCTTCCATGGGTATTGCAACTGCCTATGCCAATGCTCACAATGTTGATAAGCTAACAGAGACCATTGACCATTATAAAGGAAAGATGGCAGAGATTTAAAGGAAGTTTTGAGGAAGGAAGAAAGGGTAGGCAGAGAATCAAAGAGAAGGTATGAGGCTACTCTTTCAGATTATGAGAGGCTTCAACAAGAATACCAAACCCTAGAAGAAGAACGAGATACTTTGAAGTTATCAAACATGAATCTTAGTAAAGAGAAAGGAGAATTGGAAAACAGAATTGCAGAGTTGGAAACACAGAAGTCTACGACTTAACAGAAGGTAGGACAATATGAAGCCCAAGTGGTGGCACTAGAGGCTCAAAAGAGCTCGTTGGAGGTGTTGTTGAAGGTAGCAAACAGACAATGAACAGACATGGCACCTTTGACAAAGCATTCTCTTATGCTCAGGAGAAAAATATCTTAGATGCAGGTCCAGATCGTGGAGGAGGTTTTGAAGGTCACGCAAGTAGAAGCTCGACTGGGAGAAATCTCAGTCATAGCTTCTGAATTCAAAGATAAGACTCATAATGTCATGGAAATCATTCAAGGAAGATTGACATGGTTGGAAACAACCAAGGATCCCCTAGCAAATACACCAGTTAAAGATTCATAGAGAGTGCAACTTGAATACAAATTGATAGGTTTTGGTAATAAAGTTGCTGAGAAGTTGATAGAGGCAGTCAAGGGAACTCAGGACCAATGCATGGAGTTTTGTAAGAAGGTACTTACAACTCACAATAGATGCCAAAAAACATCCAAGAAAAGGTTAGATGAACTTCCTGCACATGAAGAACATTTGAAACAATTGCATGCTAGATTGCAGGAAGATGAGTTGGGCATACGACTGATTAAAAGCTTGGACAAAAGGGTGCTCAAAAGTGTAATTGCTCAAGCATCAGTAAGCAACTGTCTGTTGGAATATCAGCTCTGAGTGTTTCGAGCCAGAATGGCTAACATAAAGGCTTAGGGTGCCAAGCATGAAGTCACTCTCAGATTTTTGGAGCCATCAGACTTTGAGAAAATAGTTACGGATGCTATGGCATGGAAGCAGTTTACTGATGAGTTAGCCAAGTGCACTTAAAGTGTTTTGTCTTATTGACACATGGGAAAACTATTTTGTAAGATTTGTATTTTTGTGTTAATTAGCGAGCACACTAGATGACAAATCCTTTTTGTAACCGAATGGTAAAGGAAGCCCAAAGGGCAGGGAGACCAAAATTCATTTGGAAATGTATACGTATAGGTAGAATCGAATGATAAAAATACTTTTTCTAGCTGTCTCATGTGAAACACTTATTGTAAGAGGAACTATTTCTGATTATAATAAAGAGGATCAACATTTTTCTGTTGGAGAAGGAGCTGTTAAGTTTCAAATCCATGTTCTGTGGATGGCTAAATAGAACTATTTATGTGTTAGCTGACTATGCGAATTTGTGAGATTGTTCTAACTTTGAACTATTTCTTAGTCATGAATGATTTCATTTCTTTGTCTTGAATATTATGCAACAAAACGAGTAATGAATGTGAAAATAAACAATGCACTATCTCTATGTTAACCTTTCTGTTGTGTTCTAAGTATTTTGAATTATACTAGTTATCTGTAAAATTCCAGGTGCATGGAATACAATACATTACTCATACGAACAATCATCTTGCTCGCTAGGGATAGGTTAGTTGGTAATAGATAGGTTTAGCTTAGCTGTTATTTGCTTTCTATGATTCAGGAACAAAGGAGATAAGACGGGAGGTAAGAACCTACACATCACATTGTGAACCCTTTGCTTCCTAATCAGCTGCATTTAAATTTAGGCACTTGCATATCATTTATAAAACAAATTTAAACTGTTACTTAACTCTACAGTAGCTGGACTGTAAACCGGATGGATTCCCTATACCAAACAATAAGTGAGCTAATTGGGAGCTATTATTGGGGAGAATCCCTACTGTTGATACTTGGGATTTTCCAGGCCTCAACACAACCATAAATCATGTATTCACCACATTCAATATGCATTTCTTAGCAGGAAGGCTACAATTAGTATGAGACTTATTTGCAATAAATGAAACTAATATTTTCCACAAGTGGTGAGGGTGACAAGCAACTATAAGTATTTGTCAAGTTGTATTATAAAACAATGTCCAACAATATGTATCAGTTATCCTCTCAAGTGTTTATAGCAGCAAATGGTATATATTAGTCATGCATGCCAATGTTATGATATCCTAATTATAAGATAAGAAATCACACCATAGTTTTCCAATAATCATAGAATCATTGCAACTAAGAATTTTCCAAGCTATTATGTCAACTTCATACGATTTTGCAGACTGTATATGAAGGTAAAAGATGGCAAAACAACACACTTACTGGTGTAGAATATGCTAACAATTTAACAAACCTTGTTGCTTTTTTATGTGCAGGTTAGAGGAAGAAGTAGAAAAGGCTGCAAAAGATGAAGGTTGCCATTGTAAGGGCAACCCATAAGGATGAAAAAGGAGACCTGGGAGGGAGTACCTAAGGTTGAAAGTAAAGGCTCGGTGGTCAACAAAGGTGGATGGAAGTAAGGGAGGAAACCGTGAGGTGGAGAATGGCTGCTACAACAACTCGTTGAAGAAGGAGGGCTGCTGCTATAGCAACGACATGCCTGGATTAAAGGGAGATCCCTAGGGTAGTCCTAAAGGGATGAATCCGAGGGCGAGGAAGGGGAAAGGGAGGGCACCCGAGGGTAGAAGAAGTAGCAGCGAGGGTTTAGGAGGGGATTTTTAGGATAATGAAGGATGAAGGAAGGGGGGTGTTGCTAACAACAATGGATTAGAGGTTTTGGGAGCAATCAAAGGGATGCCTCTAGGACAGACCTGAGGTAAAAGGAAAAGGGAAGAGGGCTAGTGAGGTAGGGTGGAAACTAAGGGAAGGAGCAGAGGGTATTAGAGGGAAGGCTGCTAGGGAAGCGAAGGTGAAGAATGGGAGCAACGAGGGTCTAGAAAGGGAGAAACAACATGGTTTTAGGGCTGTGAGAGTCAGGGAAGGACTAACCCTAATCTAGGTTCGCACTAAGCAAAAAAAATAACCTAAAAACTAAGCCCTAGGACTAACACAAACTAACCTAAACCAACGCTAAACCTAAGTTTGGAGGATTAAAAGTTGTGAAAATTAAGGGAAACTAACCCTAGCAAAATCCTTACCAAAACTTGGGCATCTAGGGAGGATGGCTAACCTAGAGAGGAAGAGATCCTAGGTCAAACAACTAGCCGATAAAATTAAGGTAAAAACCATAGAGGACCCTCACAAGGAGATGTGCCTCAGCTTGCTAAGGTGACAAGAAGGATGGTAATGGCCTATCCTAGGAGAAAAAGCAGCACTAGGGCTACCATTTAGACTTGAACATGCATCATCAACCACCATTCAAAAAAATATATAAGAAACCTGACCCCCTTATGCTCATGTTTAGCTAATAAATCAAAACATCATGTAACAAAGAGTTTTGCCAATGAATTTCCAGAATAAGCTTGTATTAACCTAGAAAAACCTCCTCAAGAGGGGCACATCTCTCCAAAGAGCCCTAGAAAGGGTAAAACAAATGCATAGTGTATTATCCCATAATTCTTGTTTTTAAATTGAAAGTGAAGAGATCTATTTATCTGATCTCACACTCACTTTTAACAAAATATCCATGCCTACATGCCTTAAAACATATAAATTTGAAATTATAAAATGTCAACTTAAAATTAAAACAAAATAATAAAAAAAAGTGCCCAAGGTAGGGTTAAGGTGGGCTACCTGGTGTATTTGTACCCCAGGTGTCAAAATGTGTTTAGATAAGTGAATCACTTCAAACGAAAGGCTGGAGTGAATTGGAGGGAGGGCGTTATACCCCATCTAACCCCTAGAATGCTCTAAAATCCCTCAACGCTCTCCTCAAAGCATTAAAAGGCCTGACATGGAGGATGGCTTCCTCTGAGGAGATAAGGGCAAGGAGAGTAGGTGCCCACTGACTGAAGGGCCAAGAGGGTGTCCTAAGTGACTGTGAAGGGAGACGTATGTCTCATAGCTGAAGCAGAGGCCATTAGAGCTCATAAATAGGACATGGAGCCATGTGACCCACTGGTCAACCCTTAGGAGACCCAGACACCAACCCTAAGGTTGAAAACCCTAGCAAAGGGTGGTCAATAGTGCCATTAAGCCATAGTAATCCTAAAGGAGGAACCAAAGGGCCCAACCATGACCACCATTGCTCTATAACACCCCTCTCGGTCCAAAAGTTTGGCTTTCTCTCCCTGGGTACACTTGAAGGTAAGTTGGGTACAGGTGTAGCGTAACACTGGCTCTAATTGCGGGACGAGTGCTCTTCCCGGGAATACTCGAGAACCTGTGAATCTTCTGGTACTTGTAGACCTACACACGTATCAAATGTTCGAGAGGATTAAAATCATCTAAGGGCAGACAATTCCGTCATGCCTTGCTCACAAACTGAGGGAAACAAACTAAGAACAATGAAAACTAACTAGACAATGAAAAGGCATAAAATGCAATGCACATAAATATGCCTAACGCAACTAACCCTATCTAACCTAAACCTTCCAATGAAAGTAGGTTAGATGAAATCATACCACCAATGTAACGATCTGAATAAACAATCCATACTTGATATCTTACCTTTTTCCTTTAATGTAATCCATGGCAATACCTCATTGATGTTATGTTGAGTTTGTACTAGGATCTTTATCTGGGTGAGGGTAGGAAGCCAAACCTTATTAAGAACCTGAAGAATTGAAATTGGTGCCATGGAAAAGTATTGCTTTTATAAGATTTGTTGATCAATGCTTCTAGTGGACTTATGTATGGATCACCTCCACCCAAAGTTACAAAAACCGAATCGGTTGACGTACTGATCGACCCTGAGAACCAGAACAGGTCAAAAACCAAGAAAAAAACCAGATCATAAAATTGGTACACCAAAAATACATAAAATATTCATGTTCATCCATGTGAATTCAAACCATTATACACAAAATATGCAAAGTTTCTCATGTATATAGCAAATAAGAGTTCATAGAAACAAAATAACACTTAACATCGAGTGCAATCCATGTCTGAATCAAAATATATTAACAAAAAGGCTCTAAATGGCCTATAGAAAAGACTAGAGTCAAAGACTAAACAATATAATCATCAGAATCCTCAGAATTAGACTCATCAGAGGCCTCAAACTCAGACTCTAAGACATCATCTACGTCCTGATCCTCAATATGGGGTGCCTGGGCTTGGGCGACCTGACTTGACTCCCCTGTGTTGGAATATTGGAAAACACTTAGAGTGGGGGAGGTGAATCAATATTGATAACTCTTAACAATTTAAACCACTTTTAATTTAATTTAAACCTCAGTGAGTGTGGGCCCCTCAAATTCTTTGGAATACTGGGAATGAGGGTGTATGTGTGTTTACTAGAGCACATGATTTGTATGTGGGATCTAGATCAACAACAATTTGTGGTTGGGACTCATACTTTGAGGATTGATGTGGAATACATCTATTTCTTGACTGGTTTGTCTCGTAGAGGAAGACTAGTAGTATTCTCAGGACCACGAGGTGGTGAGCAATCTGTGGATGACTTGATTAATGATCACTGCTCGGTGGAGACCCATTAAGTAGGTGGGAAAATACCTATCAAGCACATAATAGACATGCCTTTGAGGACCGTGACCTTCACAATTGAGAAGGTTGTGGGGACTAGATCGACTCACATGACTACATGGGCCCATATGCTATATGCCATAGAGTGCATGGATCCTATGATCTTCAACTGGAGCGAGGGTTTACTGGTCAGTTTGAAAGACTAGTTGACCAAATGCAGGAGATGGGAGATGAAACAATTTGGCTATGGAGCTATAGTGGTGTCGTTCTTTTTGGAGAGAGTACCATTGATGAGACCCTAGGTTCCATTGACTATGTTGGATGCTGAGGATCCTCGGATGAGCAGGTGGGTGGATGCCATGGCACACCATGGTGGCGGTGGAGGCCCCAAACTTACCTGAAAAGCCAACTACTGATGGTAGAGGATTATGCCTATGCAGGGACCCTCTTCGGAGATGATCCTGACCTTTCACTCCCAGAGGGAGAGAAGTGGGATGACCCAGGTAAGAAAGATACCACTATACATTTTTTTCTTCTTCTGTATTTTAATTTTATATTTAATTATTATGGTGTAATGCTGAGATATGTAAAAATGTTTTGTGCAGACGTAGGGCCTTCTCGTCCGACAGGGCCCTCTCCTATAGAGAAGTCAGGAGTAGTTAGAGATATGGTGATCAGGAACATAGAGGCAGACGAGGAACTCCAAGAGATTGAGGAGAACCTCTAGCGCTTGACTGTAGGGATTCCTGATCTCTCTATTGATGATCTACACAGGCGCTCCCAACGCTAGACTGCAAGAGTCTCAAGCCATTTCGGGAGACTAATCCATCGAGTAGCTCGGGATGTGATGTGCTATCATGAGCACGAGGATTAGCCCATAGTGGATCCCTCATTTTTGTACTGTATCTATACTGAAAGTTTCGAAGCCTCATTTTTTCCCTATGTATTATGTATTTTGAAACTATGATAATTCTAGACTTCGGGTGATCTAAAATCTTATGGCTTCAGTCTTTTTTGTATCTCAGCTTTACTTTTTATATGTATATGAAAACCGTTATTTATAGATGTGTGTACAAATGTGATATGCGAACGAATGCCTACTATGAATCTAATGCATGATTTTTATGTTAAAATGAATTTAAATGAGCAATATACCAATCTAAGACAAATTCTGCTAAGGAATTTGCCACATCATTGAAATGTATCAGGATATGTTGATAAGAGACTTTCTCAAAAGACCTTTTTAAAAGCCTCACTCTTCGGAATGCACAAAGGAGTAGTGGGTTCGAGATGGCGTAGACTTGATTTAACTGATATACTAGCAACTCCGAGTCTAGGTAAACCCTAATATGTCTTACATCATTAGCCAAGGCTTTAGTTAACAAACCAATCACTGCATGATACTATGTGAGATTGTTTGTTGCGGGGTGCAAACAAGTTCCACCCGAACTCACCAAATCACCTGTCGAAGATTACAGTACCCAGGATGCTGACCCAAGATTCAAGTGTAACGATTAGCACCATGTGCGAGACCAATATAGGTGGTCATCTGCTCATTTTAAACATAGGACTACATAAATAGGGTTGTGAAAGACACATCTTATATTCACACCAAATCTACACTTTAAAAAAAAACACAGCATTCTATTAACAATATTTACAATGAACCTACGTTAGATGTCCTAGGCATAATATTTTTTGAGGTAGAGCTCGTTGCGGGGCTCTCCCAAGGGTATCCTGTCATAATATATCAACTCATAAGCCCCTTTCTCTAAGACACGACTAACAATATAAGGCCCATGCCACATAGATTCCAACTTTCCATCCCCCAACTTTTCGTGTTTCTGGTCATAGGTCAAGACCAGGTCACCTTCGTTGAAAGAGCGAGGTTGAACGGATCTGTCGTATTGAGTTTTCGCTTGTCGTCTGTGCACCTCATTTGCTAAGGTAGCATCGCGACGAGTCTCATCAAGCTTGTTTAAGTACAAGAAACGTTCTTCTTCCACAAGTGGTAGTGGGTAATAGTTCTACAACGAGTTTCAGAGAAAGAATTTCACACTCTATTGGAAGGGTGGCCTCTAGTCCATATACCAATTGAAACAGATGTAAAACCAATGGATGTTTTGATGGTAGTCCTATAGGCCCATAATGCAAAAAATGTTGCAAATGCCATTTAGAATTAACTTGTCCTACCATCCATTGAAGCAAAGTAGTAGGGTGTAGAGTTGTCATGATAAAACCCTAAATTAGCACTTAATCCACCATCATCTTATTTTGAAAATGTGACCCGTGATCAGTCACAATGGCCCTAGGGATCCCGAATATGACGATGATATGATTGAATAGAAAAAGAGCAGATGTCTTTCTATCTTCGACATAAGTAGGCATAGCCTCAACCCATTTAGTGAAGTAATCTACGACCACAATGATGTATCCATGTCCCCCGACTGAGGTAGGTCTACAATGCATGAAATTGATGCCGCATTTTGCAAAAGGGTCAACTGTTATGATAGGATGTAACCGAGTGGGATGAGTGCGCTCTTTTGATGTGAATAGTTGAAAAAGTGGGAATTTTTTGACGGTTTAATGCAATCCTTAAAGATCGAAGGACAAAAATACCCTGCGCGTAAATTTTCTGGGCAGTAGCCAACCCAGAAAGATGACCACCACAAGCTCTAGAATAACAATCATTTAAAACAATCTCAGCTTCTTCATGAGTGAGACAACGTCATAATATGGTATCAACACCATGACGATATAATGTGTCATTAATAATGAGATAGTATTTGGCATGGTGACGGATGCGACGATGTTCATCCCGAGTTGCATTGGGCTGAAATCGCTATGTTTGGAGACAGTGAATTAAATATCCATACTAGGGGTCAAACGTACGAATGAGGAACAAGGATTCATCGGGAAATGGATCGATGGGCTCTGTTCCCTCAGTAATACGGGGAAGGTCACACATAAGCTCGACGAAGACGAGAGACTTCTTAGAACTAGATTTGCCGAATTCCAACTCAAATTCCTGGAGAATGACAATCCAACGTGAGTATTTTCCCCCAAGTACTTGATGAGTCAAGATATAATACATGGGGTTAGAATCTGCGTATACTGTGGTTGTGCGGAGCAAAATGTAGTGACGAAACTTCTGGACCGCAATGACCGTGGCCAGAGCAAGTTTCTCCACATGTGAGTATCGGGTTTCAGAGTCGAAAAGACTCTTACTCAGATAATAGATCACATGTTCATGATTATGTTCGTTCGTTTGAACTAAAACTATAAAATTGGAGTCACAACAATCTAAGAAACAAGACATAAACTTACAATAGATTTCACAGATCAATTTCACTAAAAAATGACATGAAACAATGCAATAAGGAGTTGCAGTTATATATTTGCTTATCATTAATCAAAAGTAATGTGGATAATAGTTACAATGCAATACAATGACATTAATAGCTAGACAATTCAAATCCATGAGAGGTAATTCAAATTGAGTGCATGAGAGTGGCTTAGCTGTCAATTAGACACCACTCGGCACATAAGTTAACCACTAAACACAACCTTAATTTACTCTAACAGACTTAGAGGTAGTTTAGACTGAGTCTAACTGAATAGAACTCAACTACATGTCAATCAGTAGGTGAGGGCACATATCTGACTTTAGTTAGGTGAGCTGAATTGAATTGCACTGAACAGAGTCACCAAAAGTAGGTGGAGGCACCTTTAATCACTCCAGCTAACTGAAATTAACCAAAAATAGGCTAATTGATGAGGAAGGCGCCTTTGTAGCTCCAGTTTAACTGAAAGTAGGTGAAATAACCATCAGTTAACTAATTGGGGTGCTTATGTCATGCATATCAACCCATATTTTCTCCTAGATTGAAGGAGGAGACTTAGTTAGATTCCTTGATTGAAGGAGAAGACCCAGTTAGGCTCCCTAATTGAAGGAGGATGATCTAGTTTATGTTGCAGTCATATATTTGAGTCAAGAACTTATGATAAGTGGTAAATTAGGTTGATTTAGCCAAAGGGATGATTATTTATCCTGACAAAACCATACCAATGGTTGATAAGGATGCGGCCACATATAGGGAATAATACTTGGTGTAATTGGGTGGTTGCAAGATAGGTGCATGTGTGATGGCATGTTTGATATTATTGAATGCATGTTGTGCTAAGTCATCCCAAACAGAGGGGGTGTCCTTCTTCATTTTTTCAGCGCAATTACAGACGAAACGACGTAAAAAGTTTGCCTTCCCTTACAAACTTTCGAGTTCAGTAACGTTTGTTGGTGTGGGTAAATCCAGGATAACTTCGATCTTTAGAGGGTGTATGCAGATGCCATCCTTGGACACAATAAAACCAAGTAGTCGACCAGTCTCAACACAAAAAACACACCTATGTGGGTTCAACCAGATATTATAATGGCGACATCTGAGAAAATGGCTCTCACATGATCAACATGGTGATCCCTCTGCTTCGAATGCGTAGGAAGGTCACCAAGATAGGGTTCCACATTGTGTTTTATGTCATGGAAAGGATATGACATGGCACGTTGGAAGGTAGTGCCAGCATTGTTCAAACCAAAAGGCAGCTTTCTATAGGAGAAGGTTCCCCATGGGAAAATAAAAGTCATCTTGTGTTGATCTGATGGGAGTATCTCAATCTGATTATAGCTAGAAAAGCCATCCTTAAATGAAAACGTGACACTTTAGTCACAATTGTCGATGATTTGATCGATGTACAGGGTGGGGAAGTTGTCCTCAGGACAAGCCCGATTCAAATCCCGAAAATCAATAGAAACCCTAATAGCACCCTGTTTTTTATTGACATGAACAATGTTAGACACCCATTCAGTAAAAGGCACGGGGTAAATAAAACCAGCCTTAAGAAGTTTTCAATTTCTTCCTTAATGGAGGATACTTTCCTTGGATGTACTTGACAGAGCGTTTGGCGAACTGGCTTGGCACCAGGGTAAGTCTTAATCTCGTGAAATATAATGGAGGGATCTATCCCTAGAATTTATTCATAGGTCCAAGCAGAAATGTCTCTGAATTCTTTAAACAAGATTGCATACGACTGTATATCTGAAGGGGAAGGTTCTGTCTTATCAGTATGTTCTCTAGGATGCCAGGTTTGTAGATTTTTCTCAAGTTTTCAGCCACCGGTTTCAAGTGTAAAATTTATCACTGTTTATGACATTCTCAGAAAATAAAAGTGCTAGAAATAAACATTAATTTTTCAGACCTTAAAAACTGTTGTAACTTCACTTTTAACAGACAGAAAATAAATATTTAGCACCCCATTCAATCACAGAGTACTCATAAATTTTCGGCCAATGGCCTTGGAAAAAATCATAAGGGGAAAAACAATTAGAGAGAGAGAGAGTTTTTATTAATAGCTTCAGGAAAAAATTAGACATTCATTTATAGTAAAAAACCATCTTATCTCAACCAACAGACTGTCGTTTTCCGTGCATATGCTGCCTCAGTTTTCATGCCTTTCTTTTCTAGAAAAACGTGCAAAAAACAACAGCAAATCTCAGCCTCGATTTCTGTGCAGAAGAAGAAATTCTGCCCTCGATTTTCGTGCCTAGAACAACAGAAAAAATTCGTAGAGTATGAACAACAATAAATGATTCAGTACACCTCGAAACTCATGCCTAGAAAAATACAGAATGCTACCTCAAAATACATGCATGTACCTTCATCGAACTTCATGCCCAAACAGTCCTTGAAAACTGTGTCGAATCTGTACAGTACGGTCTGCAATAAATGCAACCATACAACTCCTCGATTTTTGTGCACAATTAATGCTGGTCGTACACTGTCTCGATTTTTGTGGCTGCAATAAATGAGGCCATACTCCACCTTAAAATATGTGGAAGCAATAAATGTATGGGTTTTCGTGCCTGCTGAAAATCACTCTCCACTTCCCTAGGTACAAAATTAACACTCCCTCTTACCGAGGAAGGTGTTCTGCACCACTCCCAACTTGTCCCTGAAGAAGACAAACTTGCCCTGCCCTAAAGACTTCGTTAGAATGTTTGCTACCTGCTCATCTATGGAAATGTACTGAAGTGTAACTGCCCCTCTCTGAACATAGTCCCTGATGAAATGATATCTGATCTCAATGTGCTTTGACCTGTCATGGAAAACCAAATTCTTAGAGAGTTGGATGCAACTTTGATTGTCACAGTAAATCACCGTAGGCCTAAGCTCCTGAACAAATAGATTCACTAGCAACTTGTGAAGCCATAAGGCCTCACAGCTAGCCAAACTAGCTGCCATATACTCAGCCTCAACAGAACTCAATGCAACGGATTTCTACTTCCGACTGAACCACGACACTACTGCTGAGCCCAAACTGAAACAATATTTGAAAGTGCTCTTCTGGTCTGCCATAGTGCCTGCCCAATCTAAGTCTGCATAGCCAACCAATCTGATCCCCTCTGACCTCATATAGTCCAAACCAAAATCCACTATCCCTGAAAGATAGCATAACACATGTTTTGCAGCGACCCAATGCACACTCCTAGGCTCAACCATGAACTGGCTAAGAGTGTTCACTGCAAAACACAAATTTGGCTGAGTATTGACCAGATACATCAATGACCCAATAAGCTGACGGTATAAAGTAGGATCCACTACCTCTCCCTCAGAAGCATGAAGCTTCTTCCAGTTGGTGATCATAGGTGTTGACATAGGCCTGCAATCCTCCATCCCGAATCTCCTCAAAATATCAACCGCATAGTTTCGCTGCCCCAGGAAAATATGTCCAGGCTCCTGCTAAACCTCCAATCCCAAGAAATAATGCATTAGCCTAATATCAGTCATCTCGTACTCTGCTGCAAGATCCTTCTTGCAAGCTGTAATGGGTCTCTCTCTCCCCCGTGATAAACAAGTAATCAAGATATAGTAGAAGAACAAGCAGATCATCTCCAACCATGATGAAGTAGAGATTCAGATCTACTTCACTCTTATGAAACCCCATACTCAACAAGTAAGAATCGATCCTGGAGTACCAAGCTCTTGGAGCTTGCTTCAGCACATAGAGGGCCTTCTTCAACTTGCAAACATGAGAATCTATCTCATGTATCTCAAAGCCCTGAGGCTGCTCAATGTAAATCTCCTCTTGTATGATCCCATTGATAAATGCGGTCTTCACATCCATCTGATGGATCTTCCAACCCATTTTTGCCGCAATGGAGATCAAGCCCCTGATAGAAGTATATCGAGCAACTGGCGCAAAAGTGTCATCATAATCAATGCCCTCAACCTGTGAAAACCCCTTCTCTACAAACCTGGCTTTGTACTTCTCCACACTCCCATATTCCGCATGCTTCAGTTTGTGAAGCCAATGAGAAGTCATCACTGACTTCCCCTCAGGTCTCAGAACAATCTCCCATACATCATTCTTGATGATGGAATGGTACTCATCCATAATGGCATCTCTCGATACCGAATGCTTGGAGGCCTTCTCAAAAGTAGAAGGTTCAGAATCTCGTGAACTAGCCACCAACAACATGCACAATCTGTTAGGCATATTGATGGACCTCACATCCTCCCTGGGTGCCCCAAACGCCTGAGCTTCCTTCAACGTATCTCGAAGCCACTTAGGTGCCTTCGTCCTTGGAGGTTGCTCCCACACTGGTCGGTCATCATCTGAAGATCTACCAAAGGTGGAAACCCCGGTATCTCGTGAACCTGAAGCTAGTGTACCAACACTAGCTGTACCCTGTAATCCCGATCTCGATCCCCTGTAAGGTGTACCTGTAATAGTAGACCCATCACGTGTCCCCGAAGACCCTGCTGGCCTAACCATTGAACCTGGTGAACCTGTGCCAACACTTTGCAGTCCTGTAACCCTGGAAACCTGTGATCCTGACTGCTGTGTAGATGGAACCTGTGAAACAGCCTGAGGTGCAGGGACCTGTTGCTCTCCCTGCTTTGACTCTCTTGTATTCTTGAAGGCCTGCTCCTCCTCAAACTTCACATCCCTTCTCACCACCACTTTCCTTTGAGAGGGAAGGTAAATATGGAGGGCCTTCACAGTCTCATCATAGCCCACAAAGATGCCCTTCTCTGCAGTAGGCTCCAACTTTGTCCTCTTCTCTGAAGGGACATGAGAGTAAGTCAGACTACCAAATATCCAAAAATGGCCAACTTCAGGCTTCTTGCCTGAAAAACACTCCTCAGGTGTCATATTCCCCACTGCATGATGGGGACTCCTGTTTTGAAGATATACAACGGTGCTGCAAGCCTCATCCCAGAGAAATAAATGAAGTGACTAGTCATGTAGCATAGCTCAGGCTGCTCCAACAATGGACCTGTTCTTCCTCTCTACTACTCCATTATGCTCTGGAGTATACGGAACTGTCAACTGTCTCCTAATGCCCTCTTGTCTGCAAAATCCATCAAACTCTTTGGAGGTATACTCAAGAGCTTTGAACTCTTGGAACCTCTGCAAGACTTCCTCGGACTTCTTGCTCTTCAGAAAGTATCCATGTCTTCTTTGAATGGTCGTCAATGAATGTCACATAATACTCGTATCCTCTCAAGGACACAGAAGACATAGGTCCGTATAAGTCTGAATGTATCAAGTCAAGAGTACCTGTTGACCTGCTATCACTGCTTGGAAAAGCAGTCTTGGTGTACTTTCCCAAAGCACACCCCCTGCACACATCACTCTGCCCTGTACTGAACTCTGGTAATCTTGTAACCATGTGTCTCAACAACCTGAAGGATGGATGATGTAAGTGAGCCATCCTCCTATGCCAAATCTCACACAACTCACTGCCGCTGCTGTGTGCTAAAGCATGCTGAGGCTGAAACAAGAGCCTATACAATTTCCCACATCTCACTTCAATGGAAACTGAAGCAGATGGTCCTACAGTCTTGGGAAACATATGCACGTGTCCATCTAGAAAAAACACCCCAATACCCTGATCCTCGATCATGGAAATTGACACTAGGTTCTTCTTCAGCCTAGGTACATACAATACATCCTGCAATACCATGGGACTCATGGAATCCCTTTGAAATGTAATGGTCCCACGTCCAACTGAACTGACTACTGAGTCATCTCCCAACACAACCTCCACATCTGTGTCTGTCTGTGAAAGCTCAAAGAACATCTCACGAGCACCTGTCATGTGACTCGAGGCTCCGCTATCTATGTACCAAGTGTTGGAAGTAGATGCACTGTAAGAATGGTCTGTCACACAGGAAAACTCCCTTTGTTTGTCAACATCCGCACTGGTGAGAATGGATTCTCTCTCTCTCTCAACATGCCCAGTGCATAGTGAAAACTCACTCTGAAATCGTGCTACAAAATCATCGATCTCAGTTGAAGCGACTGTCTGTTGCTGCTTCTTCTTCTTCTTCTTTGGACACGTAGCAGCATAGTGTCCCATCTTGTGACATGCAAAGCACTTCACAGTGCTCATATCCTTCTTCTGCCCATCCTGTTGCTGCTTGGCCCCACCCTTCTTGCTCTTCTTTTTCCCTTTCGTGGTCAATGCCACATCCTTTTCATCTCCCCTACTAGTCGAACCACTGCACTGTAAGAAACCCCAACGAGTCTTCTCCTAAACAAAGTCATCACATACTCTGTCCCAAGATGGTAAGTTCTCTCTGGCCACTTACCCCCGAACAAACACAGCCCAAGGTGTAGTCACCCCATTCAGGGCTGTTAGCACTAACTCAGGACCAGTAATCGCCACCCCAACAGCTGCAAGCTCATCTCTCACCTGAGAGATCCTAGTAAGATAAGTCATACACATCTCACCTTTGACCATCTTGATTTTGTTTAGCTTCTCTCTAAGCACCATCTTCCTGTTTTCATTAGTACTTTGAAACAACTCAGTCAAAGCACTCCACATCTCATGTGCATGATCCTTCCCGGAAATGTGAGGAATAACATGATCTTTAACAGCATCCAAAATAATCCTCATGGCTTTAATGTCCTTCACAAAGGCTGCATGTGCTACAACATTAGTGTTAGCACTTGGCATGACAATGGGGTGAGCAGTAGGGTTGTCTACTACCTCATCCCACAACTCATTCTCTCTCAACAAAAGGACTATCCTAGCCTTCCATGAGACAAAATTCCCTGCCCCATCTAGTCTATCTTCACTTCTCAACCCAACGGAATTCAGTTTTCCCAAATAACAAGTTTCAACAAAATGTACTACTGTCACAAAAGTTTTCTCTGAATTCTGGAAATGACTATTTCTCTGCTAAAATTTAGTTTTCTGCCCAACTCAGCTCTGATACCATGTAGATTTTTCTCAAGTTTTCAGCCACCGGTTTCAAGTGTAAAATTTACCACTGTTTATGACATTCTCAGAAAATAAAAGTGCTAGAAATAAAAATTAAATTTTCAGAGCTTAAAACACTGCTGTAACTTCACTTTTAACAGACAGAAAATAAATATTTAGCACACCATTCAATCACACAGTACTCAGAAATTTTCGGCCAATGGCCCTGGAAAAAAACACAAGGGGAAAACTAGTCAGAGAGAGAGAGTTTTTATCAATAGTTTTAGGAAAAAATCAGACATTCATTTACATTAAAAAACCAACTTATCTCAACCAACAGACTGTGTCGTTTTTCATGCATATGCTACCTCGGTTTCTGTGCCTTTCTTTTCTTGAAAAATGTGCCAAAAACAACAACAAATCTCAGCCTCGATTTTTGTGCAGAAGAAGAATTTTTTCCCTCGATTTTTGTGCCCAGAACAACCATTAGAGGAAATTTGGGGTCTAAAATGGGCCTTATAAGAAAACGTGCCAAAATAAGTTTTTGTGAGTTGGAATTGAAGAACCAATAGAATTTCAATAAAATAAGTCAACCATAATGGTTGAATTAACATATTTGTCATTAAAAAAAACTACTTTTTTTGTTCGTATTTTCGACATATCTCATTTTGTTTTTACTCAAATTTCGATCGGGAGAGCTCGTTGCATGCAGAATTTGATTCCGCATCCAACGAGTACCCATACTGCATACTTTTGATGGACCCCGCTACCCCAAAAACAAGAAATACCTGAAAAAACGTGATCCAACGAGTACCCACATTGCATACTTTTGACGGACCCCGCTACCCCAAAAACAAGAAATACCTGAAAAAACGTGATGATGATGTACTCGTTGGATGCGGAATCAAATTCCGCATCCAACGAGCTCTCCCGATCGAAATTTGAGTAAAAACACAAGGAGAGATGTCGAAAATACGAACACAAAAAGTAGTTTTTTTCTTTCTTCCTCCAAAATTAATCAATATTATTTTATTATTTTAACTATTATTTTATTATTTTCCTTAGGAGGCCCATTTTAGACCCCAAAATTCCTCTAATGAAAAATCCGTACAGTACAGATAGCAATAAATGCTTTCGTACACCTCGAAACTCGTGCCTAGAAAAATACAGAGTGATGCCTCAAAATATGTGGCTATAACTTCATCGAACTTCGTGCCCAAACAGTCCTCCAAAACTATGCCGAATCTGTTCAATACGGTCTGTAATAAATGCAACCGTACAACTCCTCGATTTCTGTGCACAATTAATGCTGGCCATACACTGCCTCGATTTTTGTGCCTAAAATAAATGAGGTTGTACTCCACCTCAAAATCTGTGCAAGCAATAAATGTCTTGGTTTTTGTGCCTGCTGAAAATCACTCTCAGCCCTATCTCGAAATTCGTGCCCTCACTCTCTTCAGCTCTCTCTCGTTTAATCTCTCCACAAGAATGAAAAAAGCTTTTTCCTTTTCCTTGCTTTTTGCTCTCAACCCTAGGTAGGTGAAGATGCATCTAATCCAATGGCTGGTAATGAATTAGATCCACGGTTAAAATTAAATGCTCATATTTTATTTCTAAAATATTAATTTCACTCACCCATTTATCAAAAACTGACTTTAATGCTCTAAAGTCAAATTAAATGTCACTTAAGTCATTTAATGCAAGGTTCACTTTATTTCCCTTCATTAAGTGACTAAAGGATAAAGTCACTTAGGGGAACACTTCCCTAGGTACAAAATTAAAAGGGTTTTACTAATATATCAACAAGAATATTCTTGGTAATATTACTTAAATTACCCACAGAGTCGACATCACGGGTGAGTATCGGGGGCTGATGATTAGTGACTATATCAGATGAAACTGTTGATGTAAACTGTTCTTCTACCATATGGAAATGGGGAAGGAAAGAAGATCGATGATGATGATCTTTCCAGGGCATCTCATCTAAGGACATAACTTCCATGATGGACTCATCAGAGAGTATATGCGAAAGATAGTTTAGAGACGGGGGTTGGGGGGGGGGAGGTTCTAGCCAATACGGTAGGTGATATGTATCTAAAGCCACCAAAAAATGATCGTTTATGGCGGTGTCACTGGTGGACTGAATATCCTCGTACATTTATTCAAAAGGGCTTACTGATGTCGAATCAACAATGGACTTCCCTTTATCAAGGGTAGAAGTAGATATCATGTTCACGGAAGCTTCCTGCAAAATAGGAGGATTAGATAACAAAACGATTCCCATGAGTCAGGAATATTTGAGAAGACCATATCTAATGTTCTGATATTGAGGGGTTGTGGAAGCCAAAAGTGGAACATTGTTTACAATATTTGAAGTCGCATTAGGTGACCACAAATGTAACTGGTTAATGGTAATAATATTCCCTTGGAGTGGGAACTAGACCACCCGAAAAATGGATGAAGCAACAACTTGCATTGCATAAAACTAGTTTCGACCTAGAATAAAATTGTAATCTAAAGCAGCGTCAACAACTTCAACGTGAGTGGAGACTAATCCCCCCCCGTTCTACCTGGAGAGAGGGCAGTAATCCATAAGGTTGAAATTCACGACCATTAAAAGCCTTTAATGTCATGGGTGAACGGTTAATATCAGGAGAACCGATATCTCTCCAACAAGATAAAGACATGACCGAAGTTGAGGCTCCCTCGTCCAATATGGTATGACTTATTATCTCCCCAATAGCTTTCGTGGACAATTGGAAAGCCAATTGATGGGAGGGATTAGATTTAAAATCATCCATCTTGAAAGCGATAATGTTATTGTTTTCAGGATCCATTGCTCCAAGGACTGATAGCAAATTCTTCCGCTGAGTAGGACATGTTTGGAGTACTTCAAGAGTTGACATAGCGCACGGTGCTCGAGCCATATATTATAGGAATGGGCAACACGTGCGTTAGGATTAAGTATGGATTTTCGAAGTGTACTCTTAGGTGGGCGAAGAATTGCATCAAGAGCAGGTTTTTCAATCTGAAGACCATTAGTGGGAGGAGGAGTGGATGTTGAAGGTTTTTCAGGTGGAACATTATCAGTCTTCTTTTTTGGTGCAGGGTCATAGATTTGGGATCGAGTATTAAGATTAACAGATTCACTTGACATCATTTTGACTTCATCTATGGAAGATGAAGAAGGCCCATGCAAGGATTGATGGTCAATCAATTGCTGTTAGGTAGGGAAAGGGTTTGTAAGGACTGCCGGGGTAAGGGTATTTTTAAAAAATTTACTGACTTCCTTGCGATGAGGACACTCTTTTGTGAAGTGGTTACCTCCACAAATTAGGCAGGGAAAATTTTCCTTTCTCTTATTTTTAGAATCAACATAAGGATTTTGTGTCTTATTACTTTCCTGTTGGTTATCATATTTCTTGGTTTTGTTTTTACCTTTTTTTTCCTCTTGAATATTCTGTGGATTGAACTGCATTCACTTCGGTGGAAACAATAGGAGGGGAAACATTTTTGGAGGTTGGAACAGTTGACTAGCTATTGCAGTCGATTGATTTTGTTTTTTCATGCATTTGTCCGTCAATTGTGTTTGAATTGAACCAAGAATGCCATTGGCGGGTGGCTCTGTGGCAGGTCTTGAAGGATCTGAGGTAGGATGAGGAGCGTGAGGAATCAGGTCGTATAAAGTGCCCGACTAGGAGTATACCAAGTCTAGGTACTGAGCACGACTAATGACCTGCTCCTCGATAACAAAACCTCCCATGGTGGCATCCATAGCAATGGGGGGAAGTAAAGACTTCGTAAACCAATCGACAAGTAACTGATCGAGAATGGGGGCCTTAATCAACCAACGTTGTCGTCTCCATTCATGTATATGATCGGATATATGAGTGGAAGTGGTCTACCGAAGCGAGGTTAATAGGTGCGTACCTGTGTCGTATCGGATCGGTAACTGAAAATGTGTTAAAAAGGCCATTGCTAAGGTGTTAAAATCCCAAAAAGAATGTTGAGGTAGCTCGATATACCATTTCGTAGCTACTCCAGTGAGATTTCTCTGAAACAAGCATAGACGGATTGAACCATCCATCAGAGAATTAGATGAGCACCACAAATGAAAGGTCATTATGTGGTTTTTGGGTTCCTCACCAGGCTTGCCGTTGAATTTAGGTATGTCCGAGGGCAACTTAATCGAGATGGCCGACCATGAGGGATCATGGTGTATTGGGTCGTTGATCAATATGGACAAATCCGGTAGATCTAAGGTAGCCATAAATGGTAATTGTTTATTAAGTTGGGGGTATTGGTAATACTGATATCGAATTTGTGGACCATTAGGACCATAAGTAGATTGATAAACGAGCATAGATGATGCCTCCGATACTGGTTGGTTAGGTGGTTGATTTCCAAATGATCCACTTGAGGGTCCGCTAGGTTGTGGGCCACCCGAGGGAGGTGGGCCTCCAAGGGGTTGGTCTCCAGGTGGTGGGCCATGTGGGGGCGGGCCTCCAGGTGGTGGGCCTCCAAGTGGTTGTCCAGGTGGTCCTCCAGGGGGACCTCCTAATGACGGTTGTCTTGGTGGGCCTCCAAAACCTCCAACAATATTTACAAAAGGTCCTTTGGTGGTGGGACATTTGACCAATTAGGTTTTTCCCCATGGGACATAAGCATTTTTGGGGTAAGGCATTCTAGGATAAACATCCCCCGACGGTGCCGGTTGATAAGTTTGATGAATTGCAGGTGGTTTATTTCTTGGGTAAGTATAACCCAAAGAAAGCTGACTAACGAGGGGATGAACCCATGAGAGTTGTCCCAGGCCAGAAGAGGGAATACATATATTAGTACTTGCAGGAGGAGTATTAACTGTTGGTTGTCCTGCCGCTAGGTTTTGCCCCTTGCTAGAAATGGTTCCCCTAGTAGGTAAAACAACTTGGGATGGAGGTTTCCCCCCAGACGTGGAAGCTATCGAGGGAGTAGAAACCGATGGGGAATTATGGGCAAGAAGAGCAGGAATGGATGGTTGACCTGGATCCTAATTAACCACATTTTGAGCCGGTGACCCTGAGCTAAGAGCCACATGGGATGGTGAAAGGGCATGGTATCCATGTGGGGTTATCCTTGAATGATGGGGTGGAGGAGAAATACTTCTTCTCTTTATATTCTCTCCTAGGTTACGCAGACACTTGAAAAATTATTCATTCGATGGAGATTCTCGAATGGGAGTAACGTAGGATGGTTGAGTGGTCCCATATTCAGAAATGGTTTGAATTAGAGAGGTTTCCAAAAAAGGAGCAGCTAGACCAAATTCCGCTACCACTGTATCATCTAACGGGTGATTGAACACCGAATCTGGTGCACCGGGTTGGCCTTCTATTTGGAAACAAAAAGTGGTGTCTTCTGTAGAGGGTTGTTGGACTATGACAAGATTTGAAAAGAGGAAATTTCTTCCCCAGATTTGATAACTAGAATCCCTTCTACATGAGAGTCAGTAGTAGTTGGTTGGTCCATGGTTTCACCTTTGTTTCCTTCCATGACAGGAGGAGAGTCAGGTGGTAAACCCTGCAACCTACGAGATCATCTCACAAGTAGATCAACCAAAGTGTTGGATGAAGCTTTCTACTCTAAAGCTCTATACAAAAAGAGATCACATGCAAAAAAACCTACGCAATATAAAGCCACAAGCAAACTTAAATGACATGATGTGCTTATGATATCCAGTTCCTCACTAGGACTGTCAAGTTGTCACAACTCACAATATACCGCAGGGTCCAACAGTAAAACGTGCCAAGGAGGATTGGGACCATACCCTTTCCTGAATACTCGCCTACTTGGACGACACATGCGTAGTAGCTCCCCGAGTGTTGTTCTCGGTGTATTGATCCAACAAGATGACCAAAAGGATTTTCTCAGTTTGTTTAGGTACCCTAAAGGGGTCTCCCGATATACACTAGGTATGTGGGAGCTCAAATCCGTATTAGTGCTGTCTAATGTACAACCGTTCGAAAGGGTCCTTCTGATATACCACCAAGTATGTGAAGTACCTTTCGATATACCTCTAGGGTACGTGAAAGACCGTTTGATATATCCATAGTACGTGGAAGAACCACACGATCCTATGGCTGCAGTTCAGGAAAATAACAACACCTCCTATGTTTTAAGACGCTGGAACACGTCTCTATCCTATCACTCAAATTATTGAAGTTTTTAACCTAAGCTACTGTTGATTTTATCTTGAAGGTTATTGAATGTTTGTGGAATGTAAATCAAGATGAAAAGTTAAGATCTATATGCGATGCAACTCTTCTCTTTAATGAACGCCAGCTAGAGCAAGGGAGAAACTTTTCTTCTTAAAAAAAAAGATGCCATGTCAATTTCAACGATTTAATATTCAAGATCTTTAACAAATTTTCAAACACACAAGCGTTTTCACCATTAAAACTACAAAACATCTGAAAGGAGGAAGGAAGAAGAGCTTCTAATGTCTAAAAATCTATGCTTTCTCAATCAAACTCAAAGAACTATTTTTCTATCTACTTAGGGAAACCAAGAGTAATCAAAACAAAAACAAGCCAACAATCTTCTTTTAATTCTTAATATGATTTGAAAAAGAAAGAACGCTTGAACAACTATACTTAAATAATTACAAAGGAGATACAAATCTTCCTTTCTCATAAACCTACAATCACTTTCAGAGAATGTGTTAAAATTGCTATGCCATTTAGATCTTCAAGCAATGAGTCAAATATTATTGTTGCAGTAAAAGGAGCCTGGAGATACACACTGAACAAAACAAACCACACAGGAAACAAATAAGTATAGCTTAGATATTTACAGTATCATTGTCGTTAATTAAATTCGGTGTTACAATAGTTTACATAAAGGAAGAATTTGAATCCATTAGGGAGGAATTCGAATCTACCAACTGTATATGACTGTACATAACTGACTAGCTAACTCAGGATGTCTCAATTAATATCGGAGTCCAAATAGCTAACTTCAGATTTCTAAACAACTCACACAATCGGTAATAAACAGTTAACTCAGTCTAATTGAAGTGGTAGGTGAGCAAAGGTGCCTGATCCACATGCAACCATGCACTGAATAGCACTAACTGAACTGATTGTGATCTAACTGAATGTAATTGGAAATTAACTAAGCTTAACTAGTTCCAACTCCAACTAACTGAAGGAGGTTGGTTCCGGGACTCCTAGTGGCTCCTAAAATGTAGGGATTGGCCTAGGAGGCGCCTAATCTAATGCATGCAAGTGCAGTTAGTGGTAGTTAGCCTCTAGCAGTGTTCCCCACACTCTAGTAACTGGTACATGTGGCCCCATTAGGCCATGTGGACCCAATGGTACTAGTGGAATTATATAATTAATTAAAACTCTTAAGTTAGGCTAAATTAATCTAATAGACAGTTTGATCAAGGGAGGATTAATAATCCTAACACCCCCCCTGAATCCTAACTTGGACAACTGTGGGCCCTGGAAACAAGGCCATAAGTCACCCATATACAATCTAAAAGACAATGCTGCTTAGTACAACCGATGAAATAGGGGAAAACCTCATGGGAACCCCCCCCCCCCCCCCCCCCCCCTCAAAATAAGCAGAAATAAGAAAAAGCAAGCTATCTTTACAAGAAAGAAGCTTCCTCCTTAGAAAAATAATTGAGCAAAACACTCCTGTAAAATTGTAGCTCTATGCAGCAGTATGGTCCATCTGTGCAACAACATCCTGAAGCTGTGCATGTGAAACTCTCAATGTTCTTATGAACTGATGACTGTGTATGTTTCTTTTGGATGGTGAAGGTAGAGAATGATCAAGTTTCTTCTTCTGTGGGCCATGTAGCTGATCATTGGCAATCATCAAGTAGCACCGACCTGGAACTTTGTTGCGTTACTTTGTAGGGAGCAAATCTGTGAGAGATAGTGCAGCATGTTCATTCTGATACTGGTACCTGATTCTTCTTCTATCTTTTGGATTTCCAGCACCACTTCTAGCTACATTTAGAAGCTTTCAAGCCCATTTGGGCCTAGGCTTCTGATTTGGAGTGGATATTGGTTATGGATCTAGAATCTCATGAGATTCAGTCTCGATAATAGGATCATGCTGGATTTGATCTTCTTCATCTGAATCTGAAACCCGTAGCAAATCATCATCATCAAAAATAGGTGGAGAAATGGTTATACCTTCATGTGTTGCTGATGTTGGTGTGTCATACAATTGATCTTCTTCGAACTGGACACTCCTCTCAATGAAGCATCTCCTGGTTGCAACCTCTATCAATTTGTAAGATTTTGCATTTTCTGCATATCCCAGTAGAATGCATTCGCTACTTTGGGCTTGGAAGGCCTTCCTCTTGTCAAGTGGTACTTTGGCCCAAGATTTGGAACCAAAAACTCTCAGGTGAGAGACATTGGGCTTATGCCCATGCAGTGCTTTGAATTGAGTGACCCCAACCACTAATTTATGAGGCACTATATTTTGCAAATACGAAGCACAATTTACAGCTTCAGCGCAAAGAGAAGGAGGAAGATGCTTGGCATGGAGAAGGCATGTTGGCATATCCTTCAGTGATCTATTCTTCCTCTCAGCCACACATTCTACTGTGGTGTGTATGGAACTGAGTGTTCCATTCGAATCCCCTATGATTCATAGAAATTCTAAAAGTCTCATTTGATGTACTCTCCTCCTTTATCAGATCTTAAAGAGTTGATCTTCTTACTGAAACTGTTCTCAACCATAGCCTTAAAAACTTTAAAAGTCTCAAAAACTTTTGATTTTTGTTTCATGAAGTAGATCCAGCAGTACCTAGAACAATCATCAATAAAGGCGAGGAAATACCTGCAACCATTAATGGAGTTTGTGGGCATAGGTCCAGCTACATCACTATGTATCAAGTCAAGTATAGAGGCAGCTCTATGTGCCTCTCCAACATCATACTTCTTCTTTGGATGCTTACCTACCAATCAACCAATACATACTCCATTGGAAGTTTGGATGGAAGAAAAACCTTCAACCATTTTATCATTGTGGAATTGCTGGAGATAATTGAAATTGAGATGGACAAATCTCTCATGCCAAATGTTGTTGGTGTTGTTAGCATGAGACAATAAAGCTGTAGTAGGAGAGATAGGTAAGAAATGTGAGAACTCATAAGCTTTAGTAGAGTGATTTGCAATACCTTTCGCTATGAGTTGCCTAATGGCTTTTTCTGTAATGTCAATTGTTTATGAATAAAATATAACTCTCTTGGGAGAGCCTGTATGAGTCATCTGATAAAGAAACAACAAGTTAGTTGCAAGGGAGGGTACATAGAGGACATTATTGGACTCACCATGCTTCGCTCTGACTAAGCCCCTTCCTTCTGCTGGAATCTGGGAATCATCTCCCATGTGAATATTAGGACCCTTTGACAGTGTGAGGGTGGAGAAGGATTCTTTGGATGCAACCATGTGATTGGATGCTCTAGAATCAATTATGTATGCGACTGAGTAAGGATATATTTCAAAGCATGGCACCTGTCATCTTCTTCTGTCTATGGTTCTTCATCAGGATTCTTTGATCCTTGTGGGAGAGCAATGTCATGCTGCTTGAGGAGAGCTGACAGTTGATCAATATGCTTCTTCATACAATGATCTTCAAGATGGAAACCCTTTGCACAATAGGGACACATCTTCTTTTCAAACTTCTTCTTCTTAGAGCCGAAGGCTCCTTCTAAAGTATCCTATTTCTGTTTAGGCTTCGAATCAGCTGCTTTGGGCTCCTTCTTCTTTGATTTCCCTTTGTATTGCGCTTTGGAAGAGTCTGTTACTAGGAGAGCTTGATATTTGGAGGTCTTGATGACTCCCATTCGAATCAACTTCTCTTGCTCCTTGATCAAGGACTTAGAAAAGGAATCAAGTGAAGTAATTTTCCAATCTAGAAAGGACTCCCTTTTCGAATGGAAGATTAAGACAAATGCATAATACTCTGGGCCGAGTTTGCTGGGAATGGAATGCACATTTTGCTCATCCTTTCTTTTTGTTGCGCACTGTCTGCATTGAAGTGAAAGAGACTTGAATTTCTCTACTATTTCGAAATTGCTGGGATGTAAGGCTACCAACTCATTCTCCAGGAGGTGTCCCCAAAGCTCATGTTGTTCTCCAAATAAGTCTTCAAGCTTCTCTTGGTGTCCTCAAACCTTGAAGGTGGAAGAGGATATCTCTGGATATATGAGTGCATAGATAACCGAAAGCTTCATCTAAGTGGTTCAAAAACTTGTTCTTCTCAATTGGCTGACGGGGCTAAACCTCCCTTCCAAGTGTTATCTTGTAGTAGCCAAGCTTGCGCAAGGCCAACTGCATATATCCCCTCCAATGAAGATAATTGAAGGGTGTAAAGATTCGAGGAGTAGAAGGTAGAGAATCCATAATTCTCTTTCTGGAAAAACACAAATCTTCACACAAGCTACGTAGCACCTATAGATTTTCACTGCAAAACACTAAAACATTCGAACTATGTTAGAATCATGCTTTTCCTCTTGACATGAACACTTTTTCAGGGTCCGTCACGCTTGCACCGCCACTCTGAATAAATTCAGAGGAAACAAGACAATCTTGGGGACTTCTGTGGAAACCCAGCTGCTTCTGGTGTTCAATGGAGAGAAACAAACATGAAGCCCGCCTAAGATTGCTCTGATACCATGTTGAAATTGTTGTGCCATTTAGATCTTCAAGCAATGAGTCAAATATTATTGTTGCAGTAAAGAAGAATGAAGAGACACATTGAACAAAACAAACCACACAAGAAACAGATGAGTATAGCTCAGATAATTACAGTATCATTGTCATTAATTAAATCCGGTTTTACAATAGTTTGAATAAAGGAAGAATTTGAATCCATTAGGGAGGAATTCAAATCTACCAACTAGATAGGACTGCACCTAATTGACTAGCTAACTCAGGGTGTCTCAATCAATATCAAAGTCCAAATAGCTAACTCTAGATGTCTAAACAACTCACACAATTAGTAATAAACAATTAACTTAGTCTAATTGAAGTGGTAGGTGAGCAAAGGCGCCTAATTCACATGCAACCATGCATAACTAGCGCTAACTGAACTGATTGTAATCTAACTGAATGTAATTGGAAATTAACTTAGCTTAACTAGTTGCAACTCCTACTGACTTAAGGAGGTTGGTGCCTAGACTCCCAGTGGCTCCTAAACTGTAGGGATTGGCCTAGGAGGCACCTAATCTGATGCATGCAAGTGCATTTAGTGGCAGCTAGCCTCTAGCAGTGTTCCCCACACTCTAGTAGCTGGTACATGTGTCCCCATTAGGCCATGTGGACCCAATGGCACAAGTGGACTTAATTAATTAATTAATTAAAACTCCTAAGTTAGGCTAAATTAATCTAATAGACAGTTTGATCAAGGGAGGATTAATAATCCTAACAGAATGAACTAAGCAAACCATGCATCCAAAACTGTAATTCACACACAATTTCTTTAATTACAAACTCTTTATTGATGAAAACTTCTAGATCTGAACTTAAGGAGAGAGATTTGGCTACCAAACTACCAGACTCAACAAGAATACAGTAAGAAAATCAAACAACAAACCAAGAGAAACAAAAAATATCAAAGCAAAAGCTTTAAAACAATGATTGGCCTACCTCAGCGCATTGTGTAAGGCTGCACCAGAGTGCAAGCAAGGTGTCGACACACTGTGCACACTGGGTGTAGGCGCCAACGACGCACTGTGTATTAAGCAAAAGAGTGTCAGCAATGCTTTTTGTCAGAATGCAATAGGTGCCAGAGCAAGGTCGACGCTTTGTTAAGTCTACCCAGGTGCGTTGGCAGATCAAGAGATGTAAAAAGACGAGTAACCTGTAAAAGAACCAATGATGGACTTAGATGGACTAATAAGGAATTAAAGAACACTTGACAAGAGGCAATTGAAAATATGGTAAGGTGGATCACTCACCTTAACAACTCAGATGAGTCAAGCAAAAAGAATCACAAGTTTATAAGCAAGAGTGTTGCCAAAAATCTCAGATCTTACATGATCTGCTCTAGATCATACAAAGCTCTTTACTCACAACACTCACTCAACTTTGCCTCAATACTAGACTTCAATCCAACAACATAAGGATGCTCTCCTTGGTCTCCCCTCACATAGTCCATGAAACCTTCTTTTATAGGCCAAGGGAGGTTCATATGGGATGAGATATTTTGGGAAGAGGATAGTGAATGATCCCTATGGGCTAGGAGGTCGAGTGCCAACTCTCCCTAACAAAAGGAACATCCTCCACAAGAGCTTTCGCTTGGAAGCTTCTCAAACCTTCTCTTTTTTCCTTTCAAATCCTGTTGTCGCTCCTTGGAGTGAGTGTATGTGTGCCGACGCACTTTGCAAACAAGGAAGAGGCGCCATTGGCGCCTATTGTCAGTGAACAAGGTGTGCCAGTCCTCTCTAGCACTCTGTCATAGAAGGAAAGGTGCACGAGTCAATCTAAGAGTAGGCAAAAAATGTCCAAAAGGATTCTTAGCCAGATGCTTTGAGGAATTTCAGGCATCAGTGTATATTTTAGGTGCAACACAAAGATAGTGAGATAAGTACCTATAATACTAAAGAAATATTGGAAGAGAAGTTAAGAAGAAAACAAGAACTTGAAATCAAATCCTTGAAGGTAGAGTTACAAAAGGTATGTCTGACAAACATTGAATTTGAAAAGGACCGCTCAGAACTCAGAAAGGAGAATCATGTACTAAAAAAGCAACTGCAAAAAACCCATGAGGATGATCAGAATTCAAAAGGACAGATGGAAGACAATATCTTTGATCTAAACAAACATGTAGAAGAAGTTAAGAAAATAAAATATCTAACAAGACAACTCCAAGAAAAGATAGAAATTTGTCAAAAGCAAGAATTGAAGATCCTCTCTCTGAAGGAATATCTGGACAAAAAAACTACTCAGTTAAAGACAAATTCGAAGATCGATAATAACATTGAATAAAGTAAAAGCTCTATGGAAAAAAGAAGAAAAGACTAACAACTATACACACATCCTTAGAAGATCCCATGATCAACAAGAATCAAGAGAAGGTACATAAAAAAGAATATTCTCTTCTTAGAGATACCCTATGATGTTCAATGGCTATTCTACAAGTGGAATAACTATGGTCACAAAGCCATCAATTGCAGAGAAGATGGAATAAATCAAAGTACATTTTCTGTTCAATGTTACAATTGCTATCATTATGGTCATTTCACAAAACATTGCAGGATGTAGGGACAAGTTAAAGTTTGGAGAAGAAAGCAAGTTCAATCAAATGACATGAACAACCATTAACCTACTAAAGTATGGAGAATAAAGTTAGTAGATTGCACCATTGATCAAAATAGAAATGATGAAAATCTTGGGAAAAGCCCAATACCATTTTGACTACTATCGACCACTGATATGAAGTGTACAAAGAATGTGTAAAACGAGCTATGTACTTGATTATCAGATTTGAGATCAGCGATCACACAATTTTCAGTATCGTATAGTAGTTGGTTCCAACAGTATCCTTGTGACAAAATATCAACAGTGTCTAATGATAGGGGGAGAAATATTGCCAAAGGGATTTCTTATTTCCATTAATGCAAACAACAAGAAAAGTTGACAAAGGAAGAGAAGTTGATGATAGGGGGAGCAATATTGTCAAAGGATGTTCCCTTTTCCATTGATGCCAAAGGAGGAGAGAAGTTTTGTTGATAGGGGAGCTTGTTCTTAAGAGGAGTTATGGTGTTGTCATTAATAAAAATGGGGGAGATTGTTGAATTAGTTGTCATTGATGTCGACATTGTCTGGTCATTGATGCCAATTGTTGAGTCCTTGGTGCCCCTTGCAAAACCCCTAAGGGTTAGTATTTATTTTGTGGTTGTCTATGTCAGAGGAGCCCTTTTGACCTTGTACAATCCCAATCTTTAAGCTTTTGTAGGACTTGGAACAATGACAAAAGCCCTGGTTACCAATTGACTTGGTCAAGTGCCCCTAAGTTGTATCTTGGTCCCATTTGAGTCCATTGTTGAGTTCCTTGATCCTGGTTGATATTTAGTTACTGGTCTTTGTGTTGCTTGTTATGTTTCTACTTGTTTTGGTCTCTTGATTGGTTGTTGGATGGATAATGTGGCTCATGTGTGTAAGTCCCTTGATGTGTTGATGTTGGAGCCCATTAGTTGCAACTGATGGTCTTGAGGTTGTTGAGTTCTAGTGGGGTCCTTGAGTCCACAAGCTTAGATCTTGATCCTATTGCATGTGGAGACTTGGGTCTTGAACCCACACCTATGGTGGTTTGATGGCTCTTGGATGCTATATGGTAATTGGCATGTTGTAGCCTTGTGATCATGCATATGAAGCCCATAAGGTGTTTCAAACTAGTGGTGAGGTCTTTATACCCCTCTTTTAGGGTCTTGGTACTCTTATGGTGATAAAGATATATATAGTAGAACCATTGGATATGTTTTCAATGATATAGAGACCTTGAATATGGTGATGATATTCTTGAAAAAGTATCTGTTCCCACTTGATTGGTGGTGTTCGGGTCCTTGATACCCTTGATATTATGAGTATATGGTGGATCCCTCCTCCTCGGTGATGTGAAGTATATGGATGTGAAGACCATCGAATCCCTCATGCCTTTGATGATGTCCATTAAAGACTTTGAACTTGGAACTTATGCATAAGGTAACATCGTCTTTGACACCTTTATGTGTGGAGTCTTGATGTCCTGTACAAATTGAAGAATTTAGGGGTATTAGACCAATATTTTGCAAATAAACACACCATATGGAGATAGTCCTCGTCAAGACATTTCCGTTTATATGTGGAGCATCTTCTAAATCCTTACGGTTGAAGAGATATGAATTTTTGAAGTTGGTGTACCCCACCTTTTTGGGTTAGCCGACCAAACAAAAAATAATTTAATTATTTGTAATTTTGAATTGCATGTCGGCCCAGTTTGAGGTACTAACTTTCCTCTACAACCTATATAAATAGAATATCAAACATTTAATTTGTTCACCAATCAAGTCTCTCTTTGGTATTTCGCAACTCTCGGAGAAAAGAGCGAAACTTTGTGGAGGAGAAATTTTTGGGCATCTTCACTAAACTTGGCATAACTTTCTCATACGAAATCAGAATTACAAAATTCTTGGCTCCTTGGAAAGATTGTTACGAGCGCTATGTGATGAGATGATATATATTTTCTTTTGGTTTGTCTATTGTTTCTTCATATTGTGATATTCAAAAAGGTATGGTTCATGCTTCGAGGTTTCTCTTGTAATGGCACATGTTTCTCATGGATAGAGTTCATCTTTGATCTTAGTATGTGAGCCTATATATTGGTATATACCTTTGAAGTCATTGAAGATGTTATGGATGCTATGGTGATGGTTATCTTGGCATATATCTTGATGTGATCTTGATATAGATCTTAATGATTGTCTTGTATATTGTTGGCATGGATCTTGGTGCTTATAGTGTAGTATTGAATGAGAAGTTGACAGGCAAGTAATAGATCTTGTGAGTGATTTGTTTGATCAGCCTAAGTGTTTTCTTTGAAAACTAGTTCGACAAGTGTTGATCATTGTGTCTTTGACTTAAGTAGAGTTGGATTATTATTGACTGTTAATGGAAACCTTTGATAGTATTGTAAGTGACTATTTGCTTGATTTGTTGGCTTGATTTGAGTGGAGTGAAAAATCCTTTTGTGTCTAAGAGTTTATGAGATTGGCTCAGTTTGACATAGTTGGTTAAGTCTTATCTTCTTGGATGAGGTGAGGTGGTTGAGGTTTATCATGTTTAACTATCAAGTATTCATTGACTGTGATTGAGGTTGGTTGTGGTGTCATTGAGTTGAGTGTGTTTGGACAAAGTTTGCTTAACTGTATGTGAAGTCTCTTGGTTGCTCAAATGTGTCTCTTACTTGATGAACTAGTCCAAGTAAGAAGGGTTGGTTGACTGTCAGAGCACTTGATTAGATTAACACAAGTATATGATTGATTTGGCACAGTTACACAAGCAACTTGGTATAGGTTGGTTCAATTGAGTAGGATTGGCACAAGTTACCTTATGTGTAGTTGGTCTAACTCAGACTGACTGAGTTGTATGAGCAGTTGGTTTGACTCAGGTGGACTGAGTTCGGTGTGGAGTTGGTTAGAGTCAGATTGTCCGAGTCAGATGATATGAACCAAATATTGATTTGTACAACTTGATTGGATAGGTTGATGAGCAGTGTGATAAAGTGGACAATGATCAGTTGATGAGTAGTGATGAAATGATGACCAGTGGCAGTGGTTGTGCAATGTGGTACAAATTATGTAGTGTAGTACAGGTGTTGATTAGAAGGTCCGCAGGATCAATGCGGTTGTGGTTCAACAGTCTCTACCTTCATATCAGGGTGGCACGACGAGGCAAGGAAAGGGGGTTGTAGCCTCCTTCTGGTTGAAGCCAAAGAACCAGGGAGTTGGAGCTTCCTTTAAGTTGTAGCATGTAAATCAGGGGGTTGTAGCTTCCTTCCACTTGTAGCTGGAGAATTGAGTTCATTGTAATAAGGGCATTGTTTCCTCCTTCCAGTTGTTGCTAGATAATTATTATTATAAATACTTCTGTAGTTTTTCCCCCAGGACTTGGGTTTCCACGTAAAATATGGTGTACGGTGTATCATGATATTCTTTTTATGTGATGATCATGGGATCATGATAATAATGCTGATGATGACATAATGATAATGTGATAATCCATAATATTGAATAAGTTGTGGATTGCTAAAATTGAAAAAGTAATAAAAGCTGCACACACTCATTCAACCCCACCTCTCAGTGTACCTAGTGTGTCCAACACTTTTAGCTTCATAGACCTGAATCTAGTCTTGCTCAGGTATGGAGGTTCCTATAAGTTCTTTAAAACATAAACAATATCACTGTACCAAGGAGACAAAGATAAATCTTTGATTACCTGCAATCTTGAATCCAATCCATTTGAACCATTTGACAAAAAAATTAACTGCAAATATTCACTATTAGTATTAGTAATCAATTTGGCCAATCCACGACCCTTCACCAATTTGCTAGGTGTGATTTCCAAATCATATTCCAACAGGAGACCAATCCACTTTGCTCTTTTCCCTTCTTGATCAGGCTGAGTGATAATATTTTTCACAACATTATTTAGCACATAAGTAATGACATGGGAATGCAAAATATAAAATATAAAATCTTTCAAAGATTTAATTAATGCATAATATTGTTCTCCAATATATCATACTTTAGTTCTGCATCCCTCAATATCTTGCTGAAAAATGCAATGGGCTGCTCTGCATTCTAATGATTCTTTTGTAACAACACTCCAACTACAGTGTGTTACGGAGAGAAATTCCTATGGCTTGGGGTACCACAACAGACAGCTTGACTCCAGAAATCAATCCTTTCCAATATGCAAGAGAAATAAAATATCTAACACTAAAGGATCAGACCTCGTACCTTATTGCAGACGATTTAAGTAGATCCTCGTTGAGATTTCCAACTTCAGCTTGAATTGATGAATCACTTCCTCAACAACAAGTAAACAAGACAAGCATACTCTATATATTGGTGTTAGATCTACTCTAACATATATAATCAACAATGTATAAGCATTTGAAATCATCCATGGATAAAATATTCATTCAAACATACATTATTGGACAAGAAAAGATATTTCTATTAATATAAAATCAGAGATTACAATGAATACAACCTCTGTTGGCACGTCTATGAATCGGAAAAATTGAATCCCCCACTTGGGCCTCCACCACCTCAATCCTCCATCTCTCGATAGCAAGCTCACAAGCAAAAGGCAAGCTTGGGAAGAACACTAAAGTGCTCCACGGGACAAAGGGATGCAGACTCAAGCACAAGTTCCGTCAACAATGGACTATAATTTCTTTGCTATCAATTTTATTATGCCTTCAATGTATCCAAAGGGTTCCTTATATAGCTTTTCAATGGGGTAATGAAAGGTCGAATCCGAGCAATCTCAAGGCATATGGAAGGCCAGGAGACAAGTGAGTCGGATCCATGTCAAGGAAAACTCCAAAAGGATTTGGATTTTGTACACATCCTGATGTACGCGGTTTTAGACGTCAAACCCGCGTATATACGCGATAAGGGGTTTAAAAGTCGCGTATAGCAATTTTCACATGTTTTTAGGGATGGTCTAGGAAACATCAAAGGAAAAAAAATGGTCCAAGGGGTATAAGGAGTCTGCAGAGGGACAAGGGAAGGCCATACAAGTGTGATTCACCTGGTGTGGTAAAATCAACTATAACAGATTCCCCGTAATGTGTGAGGTCAGAGGGGTCATACGATGGCCGAAATACATTATAAGTCCATCCCAGAAGTGGAGTGATGAAGAATCCCAAATGGAAGACCAGCCACCCAATCAACATAGTACAATGATACAAATCTGCATATAATTGCAAATACATATAGCAGTCCCGGATACATAAGAGTACAATGGCCATGAATATGCATGATACAAAATATGACATGTGTGGTCATCGCCACGTATAATATACATAGATCAGAATCTCCATGATGAAGATATACAAAGGATCATGATCTCCATGAAAGCTGAAGATATATAACATATCAAGATCTTCATAATGGATGGAAATGTCTGACATATATTGGAATCAAGTCACGAGAGCTGAAATCTCATGAACACTGGCACGATCAAGGAGGTAGCATATAAGAGATGCCACCAATCTGGAAGGTCTTCTACACAAACCGCTACGAGTACAAGTCCTACTATGTGAATAGAGGTGTCGAGGTCAAACATAGTAGTCCATTGTCTGATTACCGGTCATTGGTGTATACCGTTAACAGATGCGAGATCACCCACTGATAATGATAATGGGAATCAAGGTACTAGAGTGCAAACTAACAAGTGCAAATAGATGTGTTGAGGTCGAACACTTGAGAGGATCCACCGATCAGGGGACATTAATGTATTCCCAAAAACTGTTGATGGCGAGAGAACCTGCCACTGATGACTGCAAGTCTCAAGGCACTAAAAAATGACTCTAGATTCCAATCCCAGAATAAATGATCTGAAGTCGATGGGATGAAATCTGCTGGAAGGAGGGCATTAAGGCATCCCCCATCATCCAACACGAGGTACTCAGCAAAGCTGTATAATGTGGAAGGGCTCGATCCGAAGGTGCACGAACCAGTAACTGTACCGGGAATGGCCAACATGCAAAGTCAAGATAATTGAGGAATGGCTGACTCAGGTTTCAACTTCCTTCGAACGAGAGCATAATGACGAATGGTGACTAAATAAAGGCAGCATAGACTCGATATACAATACTGGGACATCTCTGCGACACAGGAGGCATCGACAGAGGCTCCATGGGGACTGGAAGCTTAACCAGTCGGTGGAGATAAACTCAAATAAATGAGTACAACTCCTAAAGTCAAACTATAAACCCAACCAACGGATGTGATATACAGTGCTCTGTTTGAAGGCGACAGGACTCGATAGCTTCCAAAAGATAACATCTTTCCTTGTCCGGCTTTTTGGTTTTTTAAATTTTTTTGGACTTTTTCAAATATTTAAAAATCTTGAAAAAGAATAAAACTACTTTATAGTTACAAACTAGGAGGATACGAGTGTCATATGGGCAAACAAACTAGTTCCAAGCAGTGGAACATACCTATGCTCAATGCAAGGATACATGTGTAGGATAGCGACACTTGGGGGAAAGTCCCATCCTGGTAAAAATAGGGAATCAAGCTGCAAAGGATATATGAAATGGCTCTGCATGGCTAGACATGAGACAAGCTTGGGCTATATGGCTGAAACTCAATGTCAGGGAAGCCGGCGTAAGGATCAATAAGGAAGGAAAAGCTCATGATAATGCAATTACAACTTGACATAAGGGAGTCCTGAGGGAAATAGGCCAGCAAAATATCAAGAGGAGTATGAGGCTCTTGCGAAATGTCATGGAAATACTATACAAAGGACTCCCACACCCTAAGGGACAAAATGTCAGCATGGGAACCAAATGCAAATAAGGAGCTAACTAGGGTACCCATGTAAGGTCAAGCTCTACCACTCATATCATGCCACTTCTAAAACAACAAGAAGGTTCCATGACACAATAGAGTGGCTTTGTACCTAAGGCTATAATGAAACGGTCATAAGGTCATGCAAAATGCAAACGGTGATGAAACCTAACCCATATGCCAGTTTAGACATGATACCTGTGATAGGCATGAACGGGTTGAAACCTCAGAGAGAGTGTACAAAAATTGGACCCTACATGACAACCATATTAGTCCAAAACAACCCAAAATAGTCAATAAAGAATCCAAACTATAGGATATAGGGAGGAATGATCATGACAACTACACCCAAAGGAAACAATGTGGTGAACAATGGGACATAAAAAGAAAAGTAAGGTGTAGACCCAATGTTCACAAATCAACTACCACCCCCATGAGGGTGACCACTGGTGTAAAGACCGAGAGAAGGGAGTTAACATCCTCCACAAATGGAGTAGAGGGCAGAATGTGACCACTCCCAAATATATGAGCACGGTAAGGGGCTGTGATGCCCCCAAGTATGACACCAGGGTCCGTACTAGGACCAAGGACGGGTGATAGGATACCAGGCATGCTGAAGATAAAAGGACCCAAACTCAAGAAAGCATAAATATATTCAAGTAACCGCGATCCCAAAGGCCAACTAGCACACAAAGAACACACTCCCAATAAAATATACAGCCAAAATACAAGAAAACCAAGGGGATGATATGTGAGCTCCCGAATGGAGCAGGTATGTCTCGCCTCGGAGAGGCTCGAAACTCCCATACACTACAAGTGCAGGTACCTAACCAATTATAGTGGCCCTCAGCTTCAATGCATAATGCGACTGTGCTGTCCGACCTCTACCTGGCCAAGACATCTACAAAATAACCTCTGCAAGTACCCCCTATGATACCTAGGTAAGGCAACTTAGGTCACCTCAATATAATCAATGCTTAGGCGGACAGTCGCAGGCAGGATTGACCGTATGGGCAGGGTAGCAAATCCCGAAACTCTCAAAAGAGCCCCCAGATACGAATACAATCCTAGAAATATCTCCGGTGCTACTCAGTTATGACTAGGGGTCATCCCAATCAATAACTGCTCACACTGCCTCGTGCTTAACTCCCTTTTGAGAGGAGGATCCTGAGAAACACTGGTTATACCAAGGAATTTCACACACTCACCTGGACAGACACATACATGTTGTTGTTTAGTGGTCTTGGAGAATTTACTCACAATGAACTATTCCAAGACCCTAAAACCTAATCTTGTTGGTGAACTCTATCAAATAAAATAGTGTAGTTCATTTTAATTAAGTGTTGATTTTAATTGGCTTTATTACTCAAAAGAGGTATATGGCTGTTGGGCTTAGCGCAGACCCGGGTTCTATACTTTTGTCTTTGCACCAACAAAAGACCCATAGTGTTGGCCCTTTCGGCAACAACCTGCGAACATGTTGCAGTCTCACCCGAAACAGCTATGGCGTGCCGCAGAATCAGGTTTCTGCAAGCAGAAGAGGGATATTACTGTACCTTTAGCTTCTAACAAATGATAATCATGAAATACAAAGCTTTGCTATTCACTTATTTAGCTTCGCGGTTAGATAAACAAACAGTGCCTTGCTTAACCCTTTACTGGGAATTCACAGCGAAGTTAGTATTTAGCAGTGATCTTACTTATCAGTTATATAATTATTAATGCATAAAAGAACATAACAACAACTCAACAAAACCACAACACACGATATAACGTGGTTCACCCCCAGTTTAGGGGCTGCGTCCACAAAACTGTGTTTTATTCAATTCTTTACAAAAACCACAGTTTTGATCTGCGCACTCAGCTGCAGATCCCTTCAATTCCTCAAAGCTGTGCACTAAGCTGCAGATCTCTGCGCACACAGCTGCAGATCTTCTTAATCACCCAAAACCCTCTGGGCACACAGCTGCAGAGGTCGTCCATGCACACAGCTGGGACTTAACCTTTCTTACCAAACAAGCCTTAGCTTCGCATCAATTCATCTTACATCAAAAGCCTAAACTGACTTCTTTACAAGAGTGCTTATTTATAGTGCACTTATTACAAAACCATGGGCTTAAACCCTGGGCACCTCGAACCCTAAACCCTGGACTTAAACCATGGGTTTATTACAAAAAGAAGGCTTTTACTCAACCTCGACACCCCTAAGACTATTTTGAGTCGCAACTCCACTTACAAGCTTCCACAAAAACCGCGGAGTTACCAAAATTAAGGACCGTTAAGGTGCACGCCCCAACAGGCCCCTAAGACTCACCAGTGTCCCGTCCCGGGACACTCTGCTGCTTGCCTGGTGGGAGAATCTTGTTGGCGAAGACAGAAAATAGCTTGCTACAGCTGCATCGTTGTCCCTTCCGCTACTGCTACCGCGGCCGCGTCTTGCTTGATCCTTCATCCTTAATAGAATACGACCATCTCTCGTGCTGCTGTCGGCCTCTGTCATATTTATGGTGGTCATGGGGGTCATTGGGCCTTCTATCAGCGACCCCATCCTTCAAACTTCCTCCCGTTCATGTCCTATCGAACATTTGAACATCCACAACTTTGGGTCCTTAACAGGCGGTGCCCCTGTGATTGCATGCCACTGTAATTTTGCATAAGACAAACAACATGCCTCCATTCTTCGGGATCCTCCTGAGTCTTTCCTGAGGGGTTGTGCCTTTCTTCGTACCACTTAGAGTGAACTTCTGCCTTAAATTTCTTTCTGGTTGATCGTATTTGCATTGGCTGCTTTGGCGTTGGAGACGCCTCCTCGCAAGGAGGATTGCTCATAAGGTTCTGCAGACCTCTCTCCCTGAACTCTCGTAACAATTCTTGGACTTCGCGATCATTCAACATGGTGCTAACTGTAAACTCAAAGAAGTGCACAATGCAGGAGTCAGAGGCCGGTGTAGCTTCTTATAGAATCCCGCAACAAAATCTGTCATCATGGTGCATTACTGACGCCAAATCTGATGGAATGACGGTAAATCCGGTCCACACGGTGCTAGATTTTACCAAGATCTCATCATGACAGGCAGTTCACGTGCCGACGCCGCCAAGTCGAGTTTGTCCCGTCAGCCACATTTTAGGCTGCGACACACCTTTCTTCTTCGACACAACCACTAACTTTAGCTTCGCCTCAATGAGTACCCTTGACATAATATTCGCCTTCGACCCATCCTGACCTACACGGCAACCAAACTTCAACCTTCAAACTTTGACAGTCTTCAACACTTCGTAGCTTTGAGAACAACTTCATTATAGTCTAGTACCCAATTCCAACTATTCTTGGTACTTAGACTGCCCTCTTGTTGCTACTTCTGATTAAGGGGTCCCGACTTGTCCCTGTACTTCTTTAACCTACTTCCATTCACCATGGAAGGTAAAATTTCTCCATTCAATTTAGCTAACTGGACTACGCCACCATCAGTAACTCTCTGCACTATGTATGGTCCTTTCCAATGTGTCTTGAACTTCCCCAGGAATTTCATGAATTTACTATCATATAAAAGCACAAGATCACCATTCTGAAACTGCTTCCTCTT
This sequence comes from Pseudotsuga menziesii, assembly GCA_001517045.1. Taxonomy (NCBI): domain Eukaryota; kingdom Viridiplantae; phylum Streptophyta; class Pinopsida; order Pinales; family Pinaceae; genus Pseudotsuga; species Pseudotsuga menziesii. The sequence continues at coordinate 43,920 of LPNX010692588.1, forward strand.
AATATGTCTATCATGCCATGCTTTTTCTCTAGCTTTCTGTACTTGCTGCTGGAACCCTGCAATGAATCTGTCCTCTTCAAGTTCTAGTATCTTTGCCAGCCTTTCTTTCATCATATCTGGGTCATCCATCTCTGTGAAAGTAGATATTCTGAGGCTAGGAACAATGTACTCCATGGGCATGACAGCTTCTTGTCCATAAACCAACCTAAAAGGTGTATGGCCTGTCAACTTCTTGCAGGTGGTTCTATAAGCCCATAGTACTACTGGAATTCTAATATCCCAGTCATTTCTATTAACATTGCAAACCTTCGTCAGAGCATGTTCAAGGATCTTGTTAAAGGCTTCGACAGTTCCGTTTGCTTGAGGATGATAGGCAGTACTCTTCTGATGATATACTTGAAATTCTTCAGTCAATACTTCAATAGTCTTATTTAGGAAATGTGATCCTTGATCACTCATAAGAATTCTAGGACACCCAAATCTTGACAAGATGTTATCGAAGATGAACTTCGCAGCTGTAGCAGTGCTACAGTTCTTGACCGGTTGAGCTTCGGCCCAATGAGTAAGGTAGTCAGTTGCTGTAATAATGTATCTTGCTCCGGATTTCTTCGAAGGAGGATTGATAGGTCCAACAAAATCAATAGCCCACTTGTCAAAGGCTTGTAAAGTTACCTGTGGAACTAGAGGCATCTCGTCCCTCCTTGATGGTTTACTTGTCCTCTTACAGATGTCGCAGCTATGGCAATACTCTCTTGCATCCTTATGAATTGTGGGCCACCACAATCCGGCTGTCAGAATCTTCTGTGCTGTAGATTTTCCTATGTAATGACCTCCTGCTGCTCCAGAGTGTGCCTCGGCCAAAATTAATGGCTTTTCATGCTCCAGGACGCATCTGCGCAGTATTTCATCTGGTCCCATCTTATATAGATGTCCTGCTATTAAGGTAAAGTCGGCTGCTCTAACCACCCGCTGTTTCTTCTGCTGTGTTGTCATTTTGGCGGGTGCAAAACCTGTAGATAAGTACTGAACAATATCCTGAAAATAGTCATCAACCATCTGGATGGCAAACAACTGGGCATCAGGAAGAGCTTCGTCCAAACTAGTGGGCTCTTCTCCTGACTCGAGCCTCGACAAGTGGTCAGGACCTAGGTTCAGTCTTCCAGGTTTGACTATGATCTCAAAGTCATATTCCTAAAACAGAATCAACCATCTGCATATCCTTCCACCTAGCACATGCTTGTTAACCAAATACTTCAAAGCAGAGTGGTCAGTGAACATCTTAAAATGAGATCCTAATAGATAATGTTGAAACTTCTGCAATGCATAAACCATAGCTAGAACTTCTCGTTCTGTAGTAGTATAATTTTTTTTCTGCTGTGGACAGTTTTCTACTTGCAAAAGAAATAGGGTGATCAATATTACCTTCACCTGGCTGAGCCAATACTATACCCAGAGAAATGGAGGATGCATCGACATGCACATGAAACTCTTTATTCCAGTCAGGGAATACTAAGATAGGGGCAGTTACCATCTTTTCCTTCAAAATATCCAAGCTTGCTTGACACTCAGGTGTCCATTCAAACTTAATATCTTTCTTCAACTGCTTTTCCATAGGGGCTGTAATCTGAGCATATCCTTTAATGAATTTCCTGTAATATCCAGTATGACCAAGTGTAGTGCGCAGTTGTTTAACAGACTTCGGAGGTGGCAGGTTCACAATAATGGCTATCTTCGCAGGATCCATCATCAATCCTTGCTTACATACAATGTGACCTAGCAGAATTCCAAAAGGGGCACAAAAGATACACTTTTTCAAGTTCAAGGAAATCTGATGCTGTCTACATTTGTCCAGCATAAGTCTTAAACTAGCTATATGGTCTTTTAATAACCCGAAGATAGTCCAATCATCAAAATAAACTTCTAAGAATTTATGTATAAATTCCTTAAAGGCAGAGATGACTACTCTAGAAAACATAGTAGGTGCATTCTTCAATCCAAAGGGCATAACTGTATACTGGAAGGATCCCATTTCTGTAGCAAAGGTTGTCTTATGCCGATCTTCTGGAGCAATTCTAATATGATGGTAACCTGAAAATCCATCAGTAAAAGAGTACACTTCTTGACCTCCAACATTGTCTAAAACTTCATCTGTAAAGGGGGTGGGGAAAGGATCATGCAAACAGGCATCATTCAGCTTCCTCAGATCAACACAGATTTTGATTTCTCCCTTAGTCTTCTTTTCTTGCACCACCATAGGACTGACCCATTCGGACTTTTCAACATGCTCAATGATTCCTACAGCGAGCATCTTATCTAGCTCCATTCAGACTTTTTCTTTGTACTTAGGGTTCAACCTATAAGGGCGCTGTTTCACAGGCTTCGCATCAGGTTTCAAAGGGATCTTTATCACTCCTATATCACCAAGGACACCTTTCATCTCTGATAACTTTGTTGGAAATAGGTCCTGATACTCGTGGAGATGTTGGGTCACTTTGCTCACCATTTCGTCATCCCAATAATCTCCAATGGTAGCATACTTAGGGTTTTCTTCTGACCCAATGTTTACGATCCGCGTCTTCAGGGGCCGAGTCACTTCAGGTGCTTCAACTGCTGGTCCATGTACTTCGCAGTGTCCTTCTGACTCAGGAATGTTAATGTTGCGTGGATCGTCATCCTCGTCAATTGCGAGGTTATAACATTCTACTACATTAGCTTCTTGTTCCTTCCAATCAGGTTGGTATTCTGCTATTTCTTGATCATCAAATACTTTAGTATGGATTGACCTAGTAGTTGTCTCCAAAGTAGGATAAACCTCATTAATAGAAAATGTCAGCACAAAACTATCAACAAGACTCTCCCAACTTACGGTACCGTGGCGAAGCTCGACCTCCGCATACCAGTTCTTTGCTATAGGTTCCAGGGTGTGCACAAACCTTTGTACCCATTCTTCACGAGGTACATGCTTCCATGCTTTGTAGCATTTCTCCAAATGTCCTTGAGGACTCGTCTTACCATTAAACCTGCTTCGCACCTCCTGAGGTTGGTCCCTAAATCTTAGGCAAAGGGACTTCTGGCATGCTTCCCTACTATGAATGTACTTTCTATGACCATTCCACTATCTGGCTGCTGTGGCTCTGAATGTTGAATCTAGAGTCTCCATTTTCTGTGAGTCTGGTACCTGCTCTGAGAATTGCACAATAAACTCTTTTGGGTCTGTCGAACCATCAAAAACAGGTAAGGTTCTTGTCTATGAACTAAGCCATCTGAGAGACTTGGTAATTCTTGCACATCGATTTCCATGTAGCTCATACAGTCTATTCTGCCAATTCTCTAGGCCATCATCTGAATCCGTCATGCAGGAGCTGTCACACTGCCAATCCATGATACCTTCGGCAGTAGGATCAACATAATCTTCTTCCTTCGCTGTGATATTGTAGATATGGTACAAAACATCATGGTCTTCATCTCTTACTGGCTCGGTGTACCTCTCTCCTTGAGAAGGATCCAATGGTACTATGACTCTCAGTTCTTTCCCTTCGAAAGTCATCTGCCTCTTCTTCAGGTTGATTACTGCATCATTATCTATTTCCCATTCAATGCCTAGCAGTGCTGGATAGGGGTTGCAGTCATCAATTATTTCAATTACCTCAAAGTCTGCTAGGGTACTGACTCCATCAATATCTACTGATACACTAGGAGTCTTCCTAGGGGCACAATCTTCTGCTGATTGGCTAATCTCAACTGTATAGGGGACCATTCCAGAGTAGGTTTTCTCATTTGTTCCCATGTCTGCTTAGTTAATACATTTACTTCTGATCCTAGGTCCAAGATGACATCAGTCATGTCATACTCTCCTATCTGAGCATTCAATCTCATTTCCCTACCAGTTCTTCTGACTCTATGAACAGTTTTTTCCTTACCAGAACTTTGCTGAGGTTCGCAAGAAGCAATAAATTTCTGCAACTCATTTAAATCATTCTGATTTCTTAAGAGCTTCATACAACTTTGTAAAAAGGAGGACAGTGTACTTACTTTATCCGTCGAAGCTTCTTGCGGCTGCGACTGCTGCTGAGGTTGTTGCGCAAGTGCTACTGAGGTGTTGGGGTCAGCAAAGTCTCTCTTGGCTTCCATAAATGTCTCTTTTTCTCTTTCGACATCAAATGATGGGATTTTTTCTGGGGCCTTACGAACCCAAGCCTCGACAGGCTGTTTCTCCTTGTTCTGCACTTTCGTCGTAGCTCCACTCTTGGTAACAACATTTATGGCTGGGACAAGTCGTTGCTCCACAGCAACCAGCTGAATATTCTGAGTAGGGGCACTATTTCTTTCTTAAATCTTGGCTATCAGCTGCGGGCATTGCTCAATCACATGGTCGACAGCTCTGCAGTATTGACATGTCGTAGTTGGGTTCCGACAGTCTCTAGCTAGATGTCCTGCCTGGTTACAGTTATAGCACACAACTCGGCCTCATCCTCTGCCAGCAATACCACCACGACCACGACCGCCAAAAGTTCCACAACCTCATGTACTACCACGGTAACCATATCCATCATTGCCTTGTCCATCGTTTTGTACCCGATAAGCATCATAAGTTCATTCTCTCATAAGGTCAAAGCTGCGACACTCATCTTCGTTGTGTCCCACTGACTTACAGAATTTGCAATAAGGGTTCTTAGGGACTTGCACATACCTCTGTAGGAGATAGCAGTCTTCAGGTCGATGCTGTCCAGTTGTCCTACAGATCTCACAATATAGAGCACTAGGGTTGAACGGGTTTGGTGCACCAGAATTCAGGTAATTTCTTACCACAGGACACTGTTCCTTGTCGTGACCCTCTGTCCGACATCGTGTACACCAAACCTCTTCGCGACTAGATTTCCATTTTTTCATATCGCGAAGCTCCAGAGCCATCGCTGCCAACTACGCTTGTATTTGAGCAATACCAGAATTATCTTCGATAGGGGCTGTTTCAAGCTTCATAGCGATTTCCAAAGCCTCCTGCTGGTCTGCAACCTTCTGTTGCATGAGTGGAGTCCTGATGTGTGGTAACAAAGCTGCGATGAACCATTCCTTGTGCTATGCTGGTCCAATAGTGAAACTGACTTGATCTAGTAGAACTTTGAACCTCTGATCAAAGTCCCACACTGATTCTCCTCGCCTCTGTTGAATTTCCTTTAGTTCAGTGATACACTGCGACTCTGATTTAGGCTTTTTAAATTCCTTTATCATTGCTGCTTTTATATCAGCCAAGACATGGTTCTAAGTACTGGAAAACTTCATGAACCAGGTCAAAGCGTGGTCTCTAAAAGAAGTAACCAGCCGCGCTCTTCTCGTATCTTGATCCGTAATGTTCTTAGTAGTCCACACTGCTTCGCATAAGAACCAAAATTGTTCTGGATCCTCTGATCCAGTTCCTTTGAAAATAGGGAGCTTAATGTCGTCATTCATATGGGCCATCGTGGATGTAGGGTGGGGGGAGGGGGACTGGTAGTAGGCGGAGGGGAACTTACTGGGATAGACTGACCTGTGACAGGGATACTCGCGGTAGGGTTACTTTCAGACTGCGACGGGTTCTCGGGGATAATAGGTCTTCGCTGTGGGGTTACCGGAGGGTTTCCAATAGAAGGGGTTTCTTCGGGCTCTGAGGCTGCTGGACTTACGGGGTTAGACTCGGTATTCTGACCTAGGGTATAGGACTCAAAATTTTGCTTGTACCTTTTACCACTTCGCAACAAACCACTTTGCTCGTCGAAGGGACTTTCACTTGCAAACATAGGTTAGTAATACTAAATCTAACAGTCTAATTCAATGAGCAATATACCTTTTTCAGCCAATAGCATTTTAATTCTCAAACTAAATGAATTCAAGTACTTACCCCTTGGTCCTTTGAAGAACTGCCGTTCGGCTTCGCTGAAGGACGTACTTGTGTTAATGGCGAACTCCGTCACAAATGCTTCAAGGGTTCACGTTGTCCAGAAATCAACAGCTCGGGATATCTCGTTGTTCACCCTTTTCAATATATTAATTCTTGCGGGGGTCCAATCAGGAAACTGACCTTCTTGAAAGTTCGTCCTTCTCTCTGTTAACCTGGATAACAACTAGTGCAACTCTATGTGGATACTACCAAAGAAAATTTCATAAACATCAGAAAAAAAAATTACCTTTGTAAAAAGTCGTTTGAACTACGACGCGGATCTTTGTTCTCTTGTACATCAAAGTTCAGATAAGTCTCTTCAATCCAATCATCGATTTCTTTCACTGAGGGTCTCCAAAACATAGCCCTCGAGGTACGACGTAAACCCCTCTTGAGCAGATACTGAGTTCAACCGGCAACAGAACCAATTTGTTGGGCTTAGGGCAGACTCGGGTTCTATACTTTTGTCTTCGCACCAACAAAAGACCCACAGTGTTGGCCCTTTCGGCAACAACCTGCGAACAGGTTGCAGTCTCACCCGAAACAACTATGGGGTGCTGCAGAATCAGGTTTCTGCAAGCAGAAGAGGGATATTACTGTACCTTTAGCTTCTAAAAAATGATAATCATGAAATATAGAGCTTTGATATTCACTTATTTAGCTTCGTGGTTAGATAAACAAAAAGTGCTTGGCTTAACCCTTTACTGGGAATTCACAACGAAGTTAGTATTTAGCAGTGATCTTACTTATCAGTTATATAATTATTAATGCATAAAAGAACATAACAACAACTCAACAGAACCACAACACACGATATAATGTGGTTCACCCCCAGTTTAGGGGCTACATCCACAGAACTGTGTTTTATTCAATTCTTTACAAAAATCACAGTTTTGATCTGCGCACTTAGCTGCAGATCCCTTCAATTCCTCAAAGCTGCAGATCTCTGCGCACACAGCTGTAGATCTTCTTAATCACCCAAAAACCTCTGCGCACACAGCTGCAGAGGTCGTCCACGCACACAGTTGGGACTTAACCTTTCTTACCAAACAAGCCTTAGCTTCGCATCAATTCATCTTACATCAAAAGCCTAAACTAACTTCTTTACAAGAGTGCTTATTTATAGTGCACTTATTACAAAACCATGGGCTTAAACCCTGGGCACCCCGAACCTTAAACCCTGGACTTAAACCATGTGTTTATTACAAAAAGAAGGATTTTACTCAACCCCCACACCCCTAAGACTATTTTGAGTCGCAACTCCGCTTACAAGCTTCCACAAAAACCGCGGAGTTACCAAAATTAAGGACCGTTAAGGTGCGCGCCCCAACAATGGCCATGCAACTAATGGCGTTATGACACAACATGAAGCAAAATGCACATCTAACAATCAATGCAAGTGCATTGTGTCCATGAAAAACAACATATGCTACTACGTGAAATGCACAATTTTCTTCAAATGATAAATGTAAACTTTCCTATATGAAATCCTGACTAATACTTCAAAACAAATCTAGTGCAAGTACTATGCAAAATGCAAGATGCAATGCATAATCATAATCAAATATTTTTGGATTTTTTGAAATAAAAATGAAATAGTAAAGCAAAAGAATGATTTTACAACCCCCAAACTCTGCAAGCACAACCAAGCAACACTCAAGCAAAGTACTAAAGTAAAAGAAATCTAATGCACTAATCGCAAAACAAAAAATCGAAAATGCAATGACAAGAACATTTTTCAAAAAATAAATTTTACCTTAAAAAAATGTCTCTGGTCAGAAACAAAGGTGTATACAGACTCTAGCAGTATCAAAGGAGACTCAACAATCATCAAAATTCACCCAGCAACAATCAATCTTCCTCTAGAAGGAAAAACTAAGGGTATACGCAACTGTTCACAGTAAACCCGCGTGTGTACGCGGAAATAGCAGTGAAACCCGCGTAGATACGCGACTGTGAGTTAAAAACTCGCGTCCAGGAAGAAAGGTGCATAAAAATAAAGGCAAACAGACAAGGTGAGACAAACTTCACACCAATCAGACACTACCAGGAAAACATGCCCCTAGACCCGACACATAAACAGAGAAATAAGAGCAATTCAAAGTCATTGAATGCCGATAGAAAACCCCCAAAGGACAACTACTAGGAACTCCCCAACGGAGTCGCCAATTCTGTTATGAAGAGAAATTCTTATGGCTTGGGGTACCACAACAGACAACTTGACTCCAGAAATCAATCCTTTCCAATGTGCAAGAGAAATCAAATATCTAACACTAAAGGATCAGACCTCGTACCTTATTCCGGACGGTTGAAATAGATCCCCATTGAGCTTTCCAACTTCAGCTTGAATTGATGAATCACTTCTTCAACAATAAGTAAACAAGACAAGAATACTATATATATTGGTGTTAGATCTACTCTAGCATATATAATCGACAATGTATAAACATTTGAAATCATCCATGGATAAAATATTCATTCAAACATACATTATTGGACAGGAAAAGATATTTCTATTAATATAAAATCAGAGATTACAATGAATACAACCTCTGTCGGTACGTCTGCGAATCGTAGAAACTGAATCCCCCACTTGGGCCTCCACCACCTCAATCCTCCATCTCTCGATAGCAAGCTCACAAGCAAAAGGAAATCTTGGGAAGAACACTAAAGTGCTCCAAGGGACGAAGGGATGCAAACTCAAGCACAAGTTCCGTCAACAATGGACTATAATTTCTTTGCTCTCAATTCTCTTATGCCTTCAATGTATCCAAAGGGTTCCTAATATAACTTTTCAATGGGGTAATGAAAGGTCGAATCCGAGCAATCTCAAGGCATATGGAAGGCCAGGAGACAAGTGAGTTGGATCCATGTGAAGGAAAACTCCAAAAGGATTTGGATTTTGTACACATCCCGATGTACGCGGTTTTAGAGGTCAAACCCGCGTATATACGCGATAAGGGGCTTAAAAGTCGCGTATAGCAATTTTCACATGTTTTTAGGGATGGTTTAGGAAACATCAAAGCACAAAAAATGGTCCAAGGGGTCTAAGGAGTCTATAGAGGGAAAAGGGAAGGGCATACAAGTGTGATTCACTTGGTGTGGTAAAATCATCTATAACAAAGTGCATTCTGAAGCAAAAGAGAAAATTATGAAATCTTTGGAAAAATCAGGACCACTAAAACTTGTGCTTATGTTATTGCCTTCTTGATGTCAGTGAAAGAGTTTCTAGCTTCAGTGGTCCATTTAATGTCACAATCTTTCCTCAACATATTTGTCCCACTTCTCGGGATCTCAACAAAGCTTGGGATGAACCTTCTCAAAAAATTAACTTGACCAATGAATGATTACATTTCTTTTTTATTTCTTTGTAAATCAACTTTTATAATAGATTTTACTCTATTGGATCAATCTTAATGCCATCCATGGAAATAATATGACCCAAAATTTTCCATTCCTTCATAGCAAAAATGGATTTTATGGGATTCAAGGAAATACCAAATCTTATACATTTAAAAAATACATGGTCCAAATGCTTGATAATATCCTTGTCAAACCTTGAAAAGACTGTTGTGTCATCCATGTACACCACAACAAATTTATCCTTCTCCTCAGCAAATGCAATGTCCGTTGCTCTTTGGAAAGTTTTCCCTGCATTCATCAAACCAAATGGCATCTTAGCATAGATAACAGGTTCCCCAAGGTGTTGTGAATATTGTTTTTTCTTGATATTCAGGGAGAACCTTTATCTGATTATACCCTAAAAAGACATTCATTATAGAAACCCTTTATGCACCAACAACCTTCTACAATATATGTTCCATATTTGGCAATGGGTAATTGTCTTTCAAAGAAACTTTGTTGAGCTCTTTAAACTCCACACACACTCTTATCTCTCCATTATTTTTTTTAATAGGCACTAAATTAGCTACCCACTTTGAAAATCTCAGTGTAACTATGATTTTAGCATTAAATAATTTCTTGATCTCTTTCTTAATCAAAAGGAGAAACATAGGATTAATCCTTCTAAGTTTTTGCCTGAAAGGTTTTTCTCCTGGTTTTATTGGAATGGTATGTTGTATAACAGAGGTATCATACTTTTTAAATATTCATAGCTCCAGGAAAGCACATCAGTATATTTCTTCATCAATTCAATGTATTTTTTCTTCTCTTCTTCAAGCAAATTGAAAGCTTTATTATTTTGGGACAATCCTCCGTTCCAATGTTCTGATCCTGAATATCATCCTCATGGGGCTAAAATTTGGGTTTTTTTGCTACATCATTTTGATAAAACCTTTTCTCTAAAGGTATGAGGCCTTTTGGGATAAAATTACTCTTAAGATGAATAATATCCTTGCCTCCAATCATACCTTTCATATTTTTGTATTCCTCTTCTGTTTCTACAAATGATTCATCAACTTGGGTATCCTCCAAATTCCGATTCTCTCCATTAATATTTGTGTTGGAAAATTCACCTTACATCTATAAGAATCTTTTTATCTACAAATCATCTTCAAAAACTTGTCAATACTTAGAATTATCAGGAATGGAAGTCTTGTTTACAACCTCAATTTTATATTTTTTGTTTGAATAGATAGGAATTTTGAAGTTTCTAGCAGTAGTGTCCAAAGAGTCAGTTGTATTATTCTATATTCTAGGAATCACCATCACCCTACGTTCATTGAAAAAATTCCCAAGTATATCCCAAAATTCATTCCTGTAAGCCCTCATTGTGGGATTCTTGGTCTAATAACTGCCATTCACTTGATTGATAACCAACCCTGAATTTCCATAAACATCTATTCTATTTGCTTTTAACTCTTTCAATGCATTTAATCCTAAAAGAAAAGCTTCAAATTCTGCTACATTATTTGTACACTCAAATGTTAATTTGAAAGAATAAACTTTAAAATCTCTATCTGGAGAAATAATGTAGAGACCTGCACCAACTCCCTATTTAGTTATTGACCCATCAAAATACATGGTCTAAACACATTCATCCCTTTGTTTTTTCTCCAAGGCCTCTTGTCTTTTAACAAGTTCCTTATCCTCCTTCTGCTCATCTACTATTGGTAAGTCTTCTTCAATATGGAAATCATTATAAAAAATGGAAGATACCAAATCCGTATTAACTGCATATATAGGATGATTATTAGGTCTCTCTTGACTACTTATCACATATACCAGTCTTTTCTCTCTGTATAATTTTCTGTGCTCTCCAAACAATGGAATTATTGCCTAAGACATATCCATTTGTACGACCCCTTTCAGCTTTGAGACCCAAGACTTGAATAACAATATACCAAACTTGGGAGGAATGTCAACAACTACTACATCCATGATAATACTCTTAGTAGGAATCTGGGCAAGAGTAACTACCAAGTCTTTGATCAACCCCAAACACTTAACTTTTCTGAAATCAAAAGAGAATAAATCTTTATAAGGTTTGTGATTTCTAATCCTAGACTTTCAACTACCACTCTTGGAATAAGGTTATGTGAAGCACATGAATCCAACATGGCATTGTGCATAATGATATCGTGAACATTTAAGTTCACATAAAAGGGTTGAACATTTTCGTCATTGGTATCTTCTATTATGGGTCCAAGAACAATGGTTGGGGCATCATCATTTAATTCTAATGTATCATGATGGATCTCTCTGTCTGTTTTGACCGTTCTGATGATCTTTTCTCTGTACTCATTATTCTTTAATAATTCATTGAACGTAATATAATTTTTTTATTTTTGATATCTCATTCTGCAAACTAAAGGGGGAAACTGTTTTGTCATTTTCTTTTGGTATTTCTTTTTTGTTTTCTGGAACTTTCTTTACAATGTCCTCTTTTTGTTTTTCTTTATTCTATTGACTAGTAGAAGGTTGATTTGGAGGAAGCCTTCCTTTATTTACAATTACGTCTCTGCATCTCATATTTAATTTCCTTTGGATATCATTCATAACATTTTGATACCTTCTTTGATAATGTTTTGTCTCTAACTCAAAGGTGTTACACTCCTCTTCTTGGGAAAACATATTATGCTCTTCTTCTGTGAGATAGTATTCAGAATCTACATCAAAATGATGTATTTGATTGTCCATAGGATCATTTTCTTATTTTTCATCCACATAGTTATCTGGAAAATGGGGTCTTATTTGTTGGTCCTCTGTATTTCTTGGATTTCTTTGCTCTCTTTGTCTGATCTGTCGGGGAGGAGATCTCCTGAAATTAGGATTCCTAATCCGTGGTTCAGATTGTTCTCTATTTTGGGATTTTCTATCCAAGGCTAACCTATCCATTAATCTCTCCATAATTTTCATCATGATGTCAAATTTTGTATTTGTGGAAAAAGAAGTTGAGGGTTGATTTTCTTCTCTAACCTTTCTCTTATCTACCTTGACTATTTGCTTCATTTTACCATAAGCCATCAAATTAGCCTCCACCCTTAATGCATCTTTGAACATGGTAGATAAATTAGCTATTTTTCTCTCCCTCAACAGTAAAGAAAAATCAATGTCAAAGGCATCACCATAATCCAACTTTGCGGCTCCTACAAGGGGTTTTATATCAGCAGGAATTGAGTTGTACACCCTCATAAACCTACTTCAAAACTCATGCATAGACTCAAAATTTCCTTTCTTCAGATTATTGCATTGGGCTAAAATTTGTAGAGGATTCTTCTTCTTCCCACTTATCAAGGAAAAGGGCTTGGAAATCATCAAAATTAGGGATAGATATTGAAGGAATATCTTTGAACCATTTCTTTTCCTCTCCAGAAAAACTCTGAGCAAATAACCTCATCTTTGCATCATCATAATCTACCTCTAGGTCAATAAAATCATTAAACCTATCCACATGATGTTGGGTTGTAAAGTTTCCTTCCCCATCAAACAATGTAATTCTTTGAGCATAATTCTGTGAAAGGTCATGCAAAACAGCTGGTAAAGGCAATGGGCCAAACCTAGTAGCCATAGCTCTTGGAGGGTTTTGAACAATACTAGAAATTTTTGGCTGAGGGGTTTGGATTATTGGTTGTTTCCTCTCTTATGTTTTTATAGTGCTTTGAAAATTTTTCTAAAGAGAATCTAGGAGATAAGACTCAAACCTATTTTGATCAATTGTAGCCTTCTTTAGGTCAGATTCAAACTTAGATTTCAAAAGATATTGTTCCAATTTTATGTCTAAATCAAAATCTTGAAAACTCGAAAACGCTTCTTGGGATAGGGAAAATGATCTTTATAACTGAGAAGTGCTTCCTTGTTCTTCTCCTTTACTTCTCCTAAGTAATTTTTCTGGATTTTATACACTATATAAAGGTTTAGAAACATGATTTCCTCTTGTATGTGCTCTTCTGGAAGCCAAGATGTCGTATTTGAAACCACTTTATTGAATATTAACATGAAGTCACTAGGGAAAAATACAACCACTTCAAATGCAAGAATTCATGTTTGCCCACATAAATTCTACTTTCTTTAAAACATAGTCGTTCTTCCTAGGGTAAATTTGAACTCTCGTCCCCAACAACGACTGTTAGAATAATCAACCCATAGATACCTACCTTAGACATTAAATTAATTATTTTTGTCTTATTTTCCTAGTTCATGTGTCCCACCTTATGCAAGTTGTCATTTACCTATCCATAGTGGTCAAACTTGCCTTATTTGACTCATGTAGCGCTTGGGAAACCTCAAGAAATCAAATCTACTTTATTCCTGGCCTCCTAAACGCCCTTCTGCTTTTTCTGCTTTATTGCCTACTTTTTCAGTGTTTTAAGGCAAATGGAAAAGCTTGACTAGGTGAGGTTGACTAGTTTTTTGTCCTACACGTCCTCCACTCTTTTCTCCTTGGAAAAGCATGTATGAGTTGTCATTCCATCACTCTTTAGTTTTCCTAAGTGCTTTTACCAATTCGTGAGCTCCATGACTGATTTGGGATCAACTTTTTGCAGCTATGGGGGATTTGCTTAATTTTAGTAAGCCTGCTTTATGCTAGATTCGAATTGCTCCTCATGCATTCGAATCTCCTATGTAATTATTTAATGCAGCAACCTATTAAGTTACAGGGTTGGCTATTGTACACTTATTCAATACAGTTTAGTGTTCAGCTTATTATTCAGTCTCTTTTGTGAGTGATTTTGCATGTTCAATTGATAATTGTTGTGAGTAAAATTAATCTATCACTGGGTTCAATTTCCACAACGACAAGAAGATGTCACTCGAATTTTTATCCTCTAGTTGTGGAAGGATATTTACAAGGTAACCTTACGAACCAACATTTAGGAGGGAAGCTGACTTCTTTCCTACCATAGAGGGATCTCTCAATAAATACACATATATCTTTCAAAGAAACAAGTTTAATATTAGTGATGGATGAAACAAGTGGATATCATTGGGCATGGAGTCAAACACAAGTTATAATCAATGACAATGCTTTGCAATGGAATTCTTTATAGATGCAGGAATGTTACTCTTTTACAACCAATTTGTTGATTATCTGGTGGTAAAGATAAAAAAATGAACAGTCCATCAACATGGGCATAAAAAAGATGAATCCAATATTAAATTTAGAGAAAAATGTGTGTGTATACTTGAAATCAAAGAACCAGAGCATAAACTTATGAATTCTTATTCAATATACACTTATCCAAGCATGAAGGATAATAGAATGGAAAGGAATAACAAGAAACACATTCACATAAAGAAAAGACAATACAAACTCTAAAAATAGCAACATGAGAATCTTTGGTAGAAAAACTTGCTTAGCTTTGCAATTTTTATTAATCTTGAAGTCTCTTTTACAAAATTGAGTTTTTTTCACGGGTTCCAACTCTCATTACATTACAAAATCATGCTTTTATACATCAATATTTGCTCATTGAGTTGATAACTACCTACATTCAAAAAATACACATTTGTAACTACCTAATTACATCTATCCCATAACTTAACAAACTAATCTCCTTAATTATTTAGAAAATATTCAACTTTAATTAAAACAATTTTTGTTATCCTGGTAGCTCGAGCCTTAAAATGAAATTCTTCATTGATGCAATTTGTATTTCATTTTGCGAAATTTTTCTATGGTCTTCCACTGATCTCTAGATGGTGATTCCAAAGTTTCCATTTCCTTTGCTAGTACTCTCAACTCCACATGATCTATGTAAGAAATAGGTGGCAGCTAAGCACCAATTGCTCTAAATGCACTCACCAACTCAAAATCCACTGCCAACTTGTCAATTATGACCTTTCCAAATAAGGACTGAATCATGTCTTCAAACTTCTTCTGATCTAGCCTAGATCTAACCAGCAAGTCTTGATATTCTGATTGAGAAATTAACTTTCCATCTTCATCCCAAAAAGGAGGAAACCCTTCTGAAATAATTCAACAAATAAGCCCTTGAAATATTTCACTTGATGCAGCATTATATCTGCCTTTTCTTATACTGTCTCAATATCTGATGCTTTCCCACACCTTTCCTGGCCTAGGTGATCACTACAATTCTGTCCTTTATGCCCATTTTTCTCAGTTCCTCCTTAGACAAAGTGTTGAGGAAATTTATTGTGTTTCTAGCTGTATCTCCTTGTTTTCGGTCTAAATCTTCTTTCACAGCTAAACAAATATGTCTTGCTGCAATTATTACTATTTCCTTATATTTAATAGGACCTTATATTGGTTCCTTCAACAATAATGATGTCCCAAAGGAGATGTCTAGATCCTTGTACTGGTAGCTGAGCTGTTAATTGTTTGGACAATTTATCATTTCTATCCAACATCTCCTTATTTTTATCTTCAAAGAGCTTTCTTTCCTCTTCCTTCTTTTTAACTTCCTCAACGAATTTCTGATTTTCACTGTTCAAGCTTATTGTCTCTTTGTCTCTTAGGCTGACCTACGACATAGCCCGGACAATAGCTTCAATATTTGTTTATGTACTTAGCTGCTTTGTCTGTCTTGATTCCCTTTTAGTTCTCTCTTCTCTTTATTTCTCTAAAACCAATTGGTTTTCATTTAGGACATCTATTTTTTTTGTAAGGAAACATTTTTCCTTTTCCCATTGAATTTTCTCTCCAATAAGCTTCAACAACTTTGTTTTACAATCATTTATCTCTTGAGATAATGACTCTTTCTCCTTATCCAACTTTGTTAATTCAGAAGCCTGAATTAGATGAGTTGCTAGATTCTTTAATTTATTTTTCAAAATATGGATAGTGTTCTTTTTTTCAGCCATTATTTTCTTAGTTACTTGTCCTTTTTCCACCTCATTATCCATAGCTGAGAGGTCACCTTGAATTTTTTTTATTTGTTGTTGATGCACTTTATTTTCCACCTTTTCTTATCTCAACTAATTTTCTATTTTTGACATTGTAGTTTGTAACTTTGAAACTTTCAAAGTTGCTTTCATGAGGTCCGTATAAATAACTTCCCCTGTCTGTTTGTGTAGATGTATTTTATCTGGTACTGAGATCTTTTGCAAATTCAACCTCATTTCAAGACCTCTTTTTTGAGTGGCTATTGTTAGATTCAAAGTATTCTTTGCAGGATCCTTTATAGTGACTAGTGAGACCTCCTTGCTTGAAATGTTTCTAACCTTTGAATAAAGATTCAAAGATTATTTTGAAGTAACATATTTTTCTTGTCTATATATGTCGTACAAGTCATTCCTAGATTTGAATCTATCACTAGATCCTTCTTGTGCTTCTGAAAAATTATATTCTTGAACCTCAAATGCTGGGTCTTGGACCTTTTCCTTCAATTTCTTACTTCCCACTTCAACTAATTCTTTCTTCAATTCAGTTCTCTTCCTTTTTGATGTTTCCGAGTCTTCTTCTTCAACCTCCATAGCTTCTGAATGGCTTCTTTTATGTAACACCCCGGTCTTGACCCCGTTTGCATTAAAAATGTATATGATGTATACATTGTAATTAATCATGGTGAGGAGCTAAAGGTAAAAGCCCCACCATCGATTTAATTGTTTTATGTTCCGACGATTAAAATTGTTGCCGATGGTATATTGTGCCATCCGGCATGTTATCTCTAAGGTTGTTTAACCTTTTACCTTAAGATTTTTTATTGTGATGAGTTTTTATTTTTAAATTTTCACTTTGTTTTACGCCTTATTTTTTTATTGAATGCCATTATTGTTTTCTTTTAGTCTTTTGAACCATCAAAATATTCACTCATTTAAAGCTATGAACCTATGTATGTGTAAGAGGTTTTATATTATAGATTGGACTGTTAAAACTGGCAGCATTTCTCAAACTGGCAGCATTTCACGAATTGGCAGCAGAGTTTCAAAGAGTATTTTATTAAAAAAATTGTTATTCATAAGTACCATGGTATATAAATGAGATAATGAACTATGGTTACATTCATGTTGTTCGGTACTTGGTATGAACATGCCTTAAAAGCACTCTTGTCCACCAAATTATGAATTTTATCGTGTCATTCATGGGCTTGTACAACTGTTTTCATTATGGAATTAAAAACACTCCATGCAATGAGTATTAGTACTAATCATGGCAGGGTCGACATAATTCATCCTTTTTCCTAAAATCTGTCTTGTTATTTTGCTTAAATGCTCTGGCGAACTGGGAGAAGGACATTCAGAGACCTGTTTTTATACTATCAACGTCCATTGTTCAGGAACAACGAAATTAGGGTTTGAAACATCGAGGGTTTGTTTTTAAATTCTGAATGTTCGTATTTGAAAAGGGCCAGGTTACATTATATAAGTTTCTCTGTGTTTGAAAGTGAGCTACTGTAGTATAAATTCCCTTTTAAAGAGTATAGTGTGAAGGGGTTTTAGAAATGTTGAAGACAACAGAGGAAGAAGATCTAGAAGTTGTGGTAAAAAGAAAACCAGGAGGTTTAATTTGCAGGTTGGAGCCAAATAATACAGAGTGGATAATGAAATTTCCAAGATAAGTCAAATTAATGAAGAAGGTCGGATGGTTTACCTTCTGTGAGAAATTACAAGGTTATCACTCACAGGTAACCATGTCTTTTATTAGAAACTATAAAGATGAAAAGGTTTAGCTTGAAAGCTTAACAGTTAGGGTAAATGAAGATTCTATTGCTGAAGCAATAGATGTTCCGGCACAGGGGGAGAGATGGTTTAAACAACAGGATTTCCAAGCAGATTACAGTGAGTTTTTGATGCCAGGATTTGAGAAATTAGATTGGAAAAATGGTATCCATGTGAGCAAAATAAAGCCAAGTTGGAAGATTCCTTTAGAGATGATACAAAACTATATCACATGCGATGGCTGGTATGATAGGGTGCTTAAATGCCATTTAAGGTTGTTGATGCACCTTAATGGAGGTATACAGCTCAATCTCCCATTTTACTTATTAAAAATCCTTCAGAAGATGATTTCAAGGGTTCAGGGACATCCAGAGCATACTGCTCGATCAATCTATCATCAGGGTTTGATTAAGCTATTGATTTTATTACAGTTGCGTAAGGAAGTACGAACCTGGGAAGCTCTACTGACAGAGCTAGGGTTCAAAGAAAACCCCAAAGAGAAAGGAAAAAGGATGATGGAGGATTTAGACCAGCAAACAACAAGTCACAAAAAACCAATCCAAACTGTTGAAGAAGAAGGAAAGGATATTACAGAGAAACCAATTCAGGAAGGTTTGTGTCCTGAAGCTTCATTCACAAATGAAAACCCTGAAAAACTGAGTGTTATGCTAAAAAATATAACCTCAAAAATTGAAATTCGTAATCAGCTATTGAAGACAAAGAACGGGGATATTAAGCCAAGGACTAGGTTAAGAAAGAAGCTGCAGACAGAGAAGAGATCAACACATGAAGATGGCATGGAAATTGTGATGATAGATGACGCTCTTAGTGAAGAAACTGTACACACATCTAATGATCAGTATTGTTCAGAAATTGAGAAATTTATTGATATTCAAGGAGTTGCAGGGTCTATACCTGAAGCCTTTTGCACAAACAAGCAAGTTAATTCAAAGGATTGTATTAATTTGAGCATATATATCTGTAGACAAACACACAACTCACAAAGAATATCTCACAATTTACTCAGCAATTGAAGAATGAAACAGTGCAAAAGGTTTGCAGCTGTGAATGCTTTCATTAATAAAAAAAAGTAATCCGAATGATAATTACAATGAAGTAAAATGCTTTAATAGCCACAAGCAATTCGAATCCACATGAGGAATTTCGAATTGATTAGACTCTACTTGACTGTAGGTAACCAAGACTTTGTCTAAATCTCTATCGGAGGACCCAGTAGTTAACTGTCCTTGTCTAAATCATAACCGGAGTTCATAGGAGCTTTAAAACACAACCAAGTGTTACATTTAGTGTTGACTAATGGTTAACTTACTGTGGTAGGTGAGAAAAGCGCCCGACATGTGTGCAATTAATTAAACCTAGTGCTAACTAAATGTAGAGGGATAGAACTGAATGTAACTGACTCCTAACTTGGCTTGACTAGTCATCAACTGAAGTGAACTGACCTTGGTTGGTTTCGGCACTCCCAGTTGCTGCCTAAATTGTAGGGATTTATCTAGGAGACTCCTAAACTTATGCAATCAAGTGCAATAAGTGGCAGTGAGCCTCAATTAGTGTTCCCCACACTTTGGTAACTGAAACACGTGCCCCAATTAGGTCAAGTTTACCCAATGGTGCTAATGAATATAAATAGACTGGATGGACTCTCGATTTAGACATGATTCCCGATTTAGACATATGACCAAATTTGGACAAGGGAGGATTAATAATCCTAACACCCCCCCTGAATTCTAACTTGGAAAATCTATGGGCCCTGGTAACTAAGACCATAGGTCACCCATTACATCAAGTAAAGTAAGGTAACTGCTCAAAAACAAGGTGCTGGGGAAAAACCACATGGGAAAAAAAAACCCCCTTCTAATTAAGCAGGTAGAATCAGGATCAATCTGGTTCTTCTGTGCACAGGTATCCTGGGGCCTGGCATGTGAACCTCTCCATCATTATGTCTGGAGGAATCTTCCTCTTTGGAAGAAGAATGATATCCTCAACTAAATCAGAAATATAGACAGCTGCCGGATGAAGACTGGACCCATGTAGAGCAACTGAAGTCAACTGAAAAGTGAGAAAAGATTCTTGAGAATTCAGAGAATGTGAAGAACACTCAAGAAACGGATATGTTGCAGCCATGAACAACAAACCATGAGTGGTAAGAACAACCCCAAGTGTTAGGAGCAGGTGTCCAGGCAGATGCAGAAAATCTTCCTCTTTACTAGTTCTGTGAGGAGATGAGCATGTGATCAATGGTAGAGAAGCATTGGGATTGTTGAGAGCGAATGCTTGAGCTCCATAGTCTGATATAGCTTCTGAAATAGATAATGAATCACATAATAAAATATCAGCAACCTCATATGAGGAAACTAACACCAAATCTCCATCAACAGTTTTGAAGAGAAAGTGCCGTACTTGATTTTTCACACCGGATTTGGTGAGAGCAGCTACAAACATGAATGAATGCTTTTGTATTTTAAAATATGAACCAAATAATATCAGATAAAAAAGTAAATCAGATCTAAACAGGTTCAAAATAGATCCAAAACTATGAAATGAAATCAAATCCCCAGCAGCAGTTTTGTAGGAGACTTGCGGTACTTGTTTCTTCACACCGTTGATGAGAACAGCTATAAGCGGTACTGAAAGATTATGAATTTGATATATTAAACCAAGCAATATTAGATCAGATCTAAATAAGATCATATCAGATCCAATAAGGTTAATATCAGATTCAAATAAATGGTTAACCGAGACGGTAGATGCACAACTTTCTTCTTCTTCAAAATTCTGAATTTTGGTGCATGCAATCCTGCAGGATTTTGCTGGAAAATCTAGATCATGGGGAGTGAATGTGTCACTCTTATAATCTGATATTTCTTCCAAAATATCCAATTTTTTACATATTTGCACACCAGCAACAACATTAGAGAAAGAAAAAAATCAAATTTCTCTTCACTTTCGGAAGCAATTACTGGTAAATTTTGCACAGAATTTAAAGGAAAATCACCGGTGAATGTTTGCATGGAAGTGCAGCAGAATTTTTCTTCAATATCAGAGATTCGAATGTCTTCTTCTATTTCAGCAATATGAGAAGATGAGATATCAATGATCTCATGAACTTCCGGAGCATCAGGAGAAGGAGTCATTGCATGGAGACTGTCTTCAATTCGAATTGACTGTGTAGAAGCTTCTGCTTCTTCTTTATCTTGAACAACTTCATCAGAGAGAGTGGAGGCCGAGATTTTTGGATCAAGGATGCTTATGGTGCTGGATGTGCTCCATCTGCTATCAATTCCAAAGGTTCTGTCCAATCTTGTCCAGAGTTCCTTTAGACCTTGTCTCATCAGAGATGAAATCATTTCGAAGTTGTACCTGCAAAACAAATAAAATGATCCAGTAGGAGATCTGAGGAGGAGAAGTGCCTTGTCTGCTGAGGCTCTGATACCATATTAATTTGAGCATATAGATCTGTAGAAAAACACACAACTCACAAAGAAGATCTCACAATTTACTCAGCAATTGAAGAATGAAATAGTGCAAAAGGCTTGCAGCTGTGAATGCTTTCATTAATAAAAAAAAGTAATCCGAATGATAATTACAATGAAGTAAAAGGCTTTAATAGCCACAAGCAATTCAAATCCACATGAGGAAGTTCGAATTGATTAGACTCTACTTGATTGTAGGTAACCAAGACTTTGTCTAAATCACTATCGGAGGACCCAGTAGTTAACTGTCCTTGTCTAAATCATAACCGAAGTTCATAGGAGCTTTAAAACACAACCAAGTGTTACATTTAGTGTTGACTAATGGTTAAGTGACTGTGGTAGGTGAGAAAAGTGCCCCACGTGTGTGCAATCAATTAAACCTAGCGCTAACTAAATGTAGAGGGCTAGAACTGAATGTAACTGACTCCTAACTTGGCTTGACTAGTCATCAACTGAAGTGAACTGACCTTGGTTGGTTTCAGCACTCCCTGTTGCTTCCTAAATTGTAGGGATTGATCTAGGAGACTCCTAAACTTATGCAATCAAGTGCAATAAGTGGCAGTGAGCCTCAATTAGTGTTCCCCACACTTTGGTAACTGAAACATGTGCCCCAATTAGGTCAAGTTTACCAAATGGTGCTAATGACTATAAATAGACTGGATGGACTCCCGATTTAGACATATGACCAAATTTGGACAAGGGAGGATTAATAATCCTAACAGATTGCTCAGTATCAAGGACTCTACAGGAAGAAGAAGTCCATATGAAAGAAGAAGACCTGGAAATATCTCCAGAACTAAACCAAGTTAAGAAGTATTTGCAGACATACAAAGACCAAATTAGGTATCTACAAAACATTAATGAAAAGTTGATGATAGCCAATAAAAGACTTCGATAAGATATGGAGGATAAGGAGACAGATATCAAAAGTTGCTGACAATATCTAAAGATATTCTAAGGGAAAAAAGAACTATTCAGAAGCAGCTTGAACTCATCAAAGCTCAGAATAAGGAGGACAACAAAGATGCTGAATTCGCCAGATTGCAAAAGAGTTCCCAGGTTTTAAGTGATTTAGCTATATTAGCGGAGGCTTCCAAAAGTCTTTAGAGGTCAAATTGTAGTTTGCTTTTGAAGTAATGTTGTTTATTGACAAATGTTTTTTTATATATTACACTTGTACTTAAAAACTGTTTAAAGGGGATTGACTTCCCTATTTTTGAGAAGGCTCAATCCATAGAAGTAGGATCTTATAGTTAGCTTAAACAAACAAATATTTTTGTATTTAAGGGGAGTCACTAGATGAGACAAGGGGTTGGCATTTGGAGTTATGGAGATCCAATTTTGATAACTTTCTGTGTAAACATGATATACTCTACATCTGCAATACAGGTTCTACCTTGATATGAGTATGATTATGATTTATCTGTGTATCTTATAAATTGTGTTTCTTATGATTTATCTTGTATATGGTCCATTGTATCCCATTGCAATGATTCTTATGTTGAAATACAATTATCCTTTAAACTTATAAAAAACAGAGACAGTCTCATTTCATAATTTTATGATCGTAGTTCCTTTCATATTGGATTTTGTATCTTGTTTTATGTTATACAATTCTTTAGTGATTGTGTGATTTGCTTATAACTTTGATTACATACCAGCCCAGTATTTATATTGATTTCATTAAAGTACATTTTTGAAAAAGATTTCTTTAAGCTTGAACTCCTGTAGTCTAGGTTCAACTTTAGGGATAACATCTTCTGGCGCCGTTGCCGGGGACAGAGAAAGGAAAGGACATCTTCCCTGAGTAATCAACATTATTATGAAATTGATTTTGCAGGGTGAACAAAATCAGTCAGATCTGTTATAGACTACATCTAGTCACATTTAAAAAAGTTATAGTGGCTTCAAAAAAGATAGGATCTCGAGGAAATCCCTCATCCCCTTTAAATCCAGGTGTCTCAGATCCTGAGCAGTTGTTAAAGGAGGCTAGGAGAAATTTAATTTCTGCTTCATCAAAAAAATTCAAACAACCTGCAGCCTTGGGGATCCCTGAATCCTCATCTATTCCAGTTCCTTCTTTTGACCCACATTCAGAAAAATGAAGAGAAGATTTAGACCTGTTATTTACCCCTTCCCAAATTGACAATTTCCGTGTTTTTAGAAATCCTTTGCTGTCAGAGAAGGTTAAACCTGAAGCATTGCAAACAGGAGCTTCCTCTTTATTTTCAACCCATATTCCTTTGGTTAAGACCATCCCAGTGAATCAATCAAATCCTGGTAATTTGTCTCCCTCATCACAACAGTCAAGCAACCTTCAGTCTAATACAAATTCAAACATTTCCATTCCTAGAATGGCTCACCCTCAAAATCGAATGGCTGATATGGTAGCAACAAGATATGCCCCACTTGTTTTACCCCAGCCTCTCAATGCTCTCCCAGCAGGAGATTATCAAAAGTACCTTCCAAGATTTAATGACTAGGGAGATGCTATTGCAGAAGAACAATGGAATACATTCTGTAGTTATGTAAACAATCACAATTTTGAATATGAGGATGTTTGGATGAGAGTTTTTATTTAAAGTTTAGATGGTGAGGTTAGAAAATGGTTTAGAGAATTACCACCAAACTCTATAGATGGCATAGATTCTTTAGAAGAAGCATTTATGAGACAATTGGGAGACACTAAAGATTACTTTTATTACATGACAGAGTTTGGATCATTAAAGAGAGAAAAGGATGAAGCTGTGGGAGATTTTTCCAAAATATTTGATAAAATGTACAGTAGGATTCCAGTTGAAATAAAACCCACTGAGACAGCAACAAAGTTAACTTATGCAAACTCATTTGATCATGAGTTCTCTTTACTACTAAGAGAAATAAAATCAGTGTCACTTCAAAATATGCAAAATGCAGCATTAGAAGTAGAGTCAAATATTTTGGCCTCAAATAAACTCAAAGATGAAACATAACATCAAATGGTTGACAAAAAGGGTAAAAAAGAAATCATTACATCCAGCCATACAAGAAGATCATCAGATAGCAAAATGGATGAAATGAATAAAATCATAAAAAAATTGTCTGCTAAGATTGAAAGGTTGGAAATGGGAAATAGAAATTAGAATAAACCCACACCTGCAGGTGAAAGAAATTAGAATCAGTTTAGAAGACCTTTTGCTCCTAGGTTCTTGCCAAGAGAAAGACGAAATAATGATATGCAGAGAGACAGACGAGAAAATGAAGAACAAAGGATTCAACCTCATTTTCAAAATAATAATGTTAGAGATGATGAATCATATGAAATAGATGAGGGGGAGTTAGATGATTTGGAAGAGCAAGAAAATAATATTAGTCAATTTGATGGTGATTCTTCCTCTCATTTTCTGACTAGATCTGATTATCAGTATGCTACAGAAATAGATCATTATGAAGAAGATGATTATCAGATGTCTATGCTTGAAGTTTGTCAGGAAATACCACAAAAATCATATGGTCTAAGATCAGGGGTAAAACATGCAGCACAAGCTAAAAAAATGGTGAAAGCTCATCCTATTAAACAAAATATGTCTTCAAATCAGAAACAAATTGTAAATGAAAGAAAAGATGAAGTTGTGGATGTTGAGGAGGTGAATAAGGCTGTAAGTGGTTTCAGTTTCGAACATGGGCTTAATAAAGTGAAAATCCCTGTACCTTTAACAGAGTTGATTAAGAGTAAAGTTTACAGGGAAGCAACTTTTAAAACTTTTAGAAATGCAGTGAATTCTACTCCTATCCCATCCGATGAGATCAATTTGCAAGATGAAAAACCTACTATTATTGTAGGGTCAAAAACTTTTGATCAGCCTGATGATAATTCAGAATATCCTCCTCCTTTTTATGTAACATTTTCAATACATGATCAACTATTGCATAATTGTCTGCTAGATTCAGGAGCTTCACATAATCTCATGCCAAAAGCAATCATGGAAGCTTTAGGACTAAGTGTTACTAAGCCATACCATGATTTGTATGCATTTGATTCTAGGGCAGTGAAGTGTATTGAGGTAATCAAGGATCTGGTGGTGAATTTAACCCAGGTACCTATGAGGAGTGTATTAATGGATATAGTTGTAGTAGATATTTCTCCTAAATTTGGTATGTTATTGTCTAGATCCTGGGCAAAGAAAGTGGGAGGAACATTGCAAATGGATCTTTCATATGCTACAATTCCAGTATTTGGAGGAGAATTCAGAAGACTTTACAGAGAGGTACAGATGGCATATTTGGTAAGTGATAGTAGACACCCTAATAATCATCCGATCTATTCAATTGATGAAAATCTTGGTTCTTGTATGTTGCAATTAAATGATGAAATTGAAGGGGTTTTACAAGTACAAAAAGATATTCCAGTTCAGGTAAAAAGAGAGGAACCAGATGGGTTGTGGCAGATGTATTTTGATGGTGCATCAAGTAAAGAGGGGGTAGGAGCAGGAGTATTATTGATTTCAGCTGGAGGTGAGGTTATTTCCCGTATGTACAAATTGGAATTTAAAACAACAAATAATACTGCTGAATATGAGGCTTTGATTCTTGGGTTAAGAGCAACAAAAGACTTGGGTATTAAAGAACTTGCTGTATTTGGCGACTCCGAATTAGTAATTCAGCAAGTAAAAAGGGTTTACCAAGTAAAGCAGTATTTATTCAAAGTTTATAGGAATGAGGTTTGGGATCTAATTGAAAATTTCTTTATAGATTTCAATATAAATTTTGTTCCAAGAGAATATAATGAGACAACTGATTCTCTAGCCTTAGCAGTAGCCTATTTCAAAGTTCCAAAGGTAACTTATCTGAAATACCCAATTGATGTAAAGTATAGAACCTCTGTCCCAGATAATATCAAACATTGGAAAGTTTTTAATGATGATCAGGAAATAAAATAATTTCTGGAATTAGTAGGTGAATTTTCAGATGATACAGTTGATCATGAACAAGATTTAGAATGGGTAGAAAATGAACCTTGTAGAAATAATTCAATTGCTGATCACAACATTGTTGAATTAAAAGGGAATTTCATTCCTAAGGGACTTGTTCTGTTAGAAAGATTGTTTTCAAAAGATGATACACTGATAAAACCCACCTGCAGACTACTGAGGAGAATGTTATGGAGTATAATCATGGTTCTGAAAATCAGCCTAAGATGATAAAATTGTCAAAATTGCTATTAGATGAAGAAAGAAGAAAATATGTTGGTTTGCTGGAAGAATATAGGGATATTTTTGCTTGGTCATATCATGATTTAAAAACATATGATACTAGCATAATTCAACACAAAATTCCTCTAAAACCAAATACTAAGCCTTTTAAACAGAAGCTTAGAAGGCTTAACCCAACATTGCTACCAGTGATTGAAAAAGAGGTAAAAAAACTACTTGATGCAAAAGTTGTTGTACCTCTAAGGTATTCATCTTGGGTTGCGAATTTGGTGCCTGTACGTAAGAAGAATGGAGAGATAAGACTATGTGTAGAATTCTGTAACTTGAATAGATCTTGTCTCAAGGATAACTATTCATTACCAAAAATAGATCATATTTTGCAGAGGGTTGTAGGATCTCACGAAATTTCAATGATCGATGGATTTTCTGGTTATAACCAAATTGCAATTCAGCTGGAGGACCAAGAAAAAAAAACATTTACAACTCCATGGGGGACCTTTATGTATGACAAAATGCCCTTTGGGATTATGAATGCAGGTGCTACTTTTCAGAGGGCTATGGATATAGCTTTTGTGGGTGAAAATGAAAAATTTGTAGTGATATACCAAGATGATATCATAGTCTTTTCCAAGTTTGATGAAGATCATCTTAACCATTTGAGACAAATTTTTATTAAATGCAGAAAGTTTGGTTTATCATTAAACCCAAAAAAGTCTCACTTTGCTCTGACAAAAGGCAAATTGTTAGGGCATATTGTTTCTGCTGAAGGAATAAAGATAGATCTAGAGAGAGTCAAGGCCAGGCTTAAAAATCAGTATTCCTAGAAATAAAAAAGAAATTCAATCTTTTATTGGAAAAATCAACTTTTTAAGATGGTTTATTCCCAATTTTGCAGAAATAATTAAGCATATCACTGAGATGCTTAAGAAGGATAGGGAGGTTAAATGGTCTAACCAGGCTAAACAATCATTCGAAGCCATAAATCAGGCATTAATAGAAGCCCCAGTATTGATAGCTCCTGACTATACAAAAGATTTTGCAATTTTCTCATTTGCATCAAAAGACACTATAGCTGATGTATTATTACAAAAGAACTCAGATGATTTGGAACAACCAATTTCATTTTTCAGTAAAACATTAAGAGACTCAGAGCTGAAATATAATATAATGGAAAAGCAAGCATATGCATTAGTTAAAGCTCTTAAATTTTTCAGAATATATGTTTTACATTCTAAGGTTTTGGCATATGTTCCAAATTCAGCAGTCAAGGAGATTTTAGCACAGCCTGACAGCGAAGGAAAAAGAGGTAGATGGATAGATAAGGTTATGGAGTATGACGTGGAAATTAAACCAACAAAGTTGGTAAAAGGCTAGGGATTAGCTAAACTTCTGACAGAATCAAATTGTCAGGTTTTAAATCTTCATGTGATGGCAGAACATTCATAGCAGGTTAAGGCAATAGAACACAATAAGCAGCAGATTTATAACAGGTATGGTGAGTCTGATTGGTATAAAGATATTGTATATTTCGTTTTGTACTTACAACGCCCTCTGGAATTGAATAGAAATGGATGTAGATCATTAAAACTAAAAGCAATGAAGTATGTTTTAATAGATCAGATGTTGTACTGGAAGGATTCGGGAGGAATATTGTTGAAATGTTTGAAGAAATTCGAAGTTGATGCTGTTATTTCAGAATTGCACAGTGGAGTGTGTGGAGGGCACAAGTATTGGAAGGCAACTGCTTTTAAAATCCTAAGAGCAGGATATTATTGGCCTACCCTTTTCTCAAATGTGTATCATCAGGTTAGATCATGTGTGGAGTGTCAAAAGTTTGCAGGTAAGCATAAACTTCAGTCCTTACCCTTTAAACCTATTTTGGTGAATGGTCCATTTCAGCAGTGGGGTCTAGACTTTGTCAGTGAAATTCATTCTCCTTCTAGTGGATAGCATAAATGGATTCTAATTGCTACTGATTTTTTCACTAAATGGGTGGAAGTAGTTCCTACAAGGAGAGAAATTGAACAAGTCATAATTACTTTCCTGCAAGAAAATATTCTTGGTAGATTTGGATGCCCTAGGAAATTAGTTACTGATAATGCTCCTGCTTTTAAATAAAAAAAGATGGTAAACTTTTGTCAAGAAAATAATATTAACTTGAAACAGTCCACACCATACTACCCACAGGGAAATGGATTAGCAGAATCCAATAATAAAAATATTGTAAACAGTATCAAGAAAATGCTATTTGAAAACAAAAGGAGTTGGGATACCAAACTAAAATTTGTTCTTTGGGCTGATAGAGTAACAATTAAAAAATCAATTGGGACATCCCCTTTCCAATTGGTATATGGAATTGATTCTGTTTTCCCTGTTCAATTAGTGACCCCAGTCATTAAGTTTATGCAGGAAATAAAAGAAGAATCAGATGATATAAGAAGAAGAATGTTTCAGATAATTCAGTTGTAGCAGGAGAGAGAAGCTATCAAGAATACAACTGAGAGACATAAAAGAAGAATGAAGGAAATCTTTGACAAGAAAGTTAAAAAAGAGATGGTTGCAGTGGGTGACCTCGTTCTCAGGTGGGATGCATGAAAGGAAGAAAAAGGTAAGCATGGGAAGTTTGAAAATTTATGGATAGGGCCTTTTTTGGTGATAAAGATCCTTGGAAATAATACTTTTGTCTTACAAAATCTAAAGGGTGAGGAGATTGCAGGTCCAGTCAATGGATGTTTCTTAAAGCATTTTTATACATATTGAAAGACAAAGTGTTATTGTACATATTCACTGTATATATCATTTTTGCTTTAAATAAGACTCCAACCCAATAAGACAGAAATGAATTTAGCAGATTTTTGAAGGCACTGGTCAACATGTTCTCAGAGTTTCACAGAAAAACTTTGTCCCCAGATGGAGCCAAATGTTATCTCTAAGGTTGTTTAACCTTTTACCTTAAGATTTTTTATTGTGATGAGTTTTTATTTTTAAATTTTCACTTTGTTTTACGCCTTATTTTTTGATTGAATGCCATTATTGTTTTCTTTTAGTCTTTTGAACCATCAAAATCTTCACTCATTTAAAGTTATGAACCTATGTATGTGCAAGAGGTTTTATATTATAGATTGGACTGTTAAAACTGGCAACATTTCTCAAACTGGCAGCATTTCACGAACTGGCAGCATAGTTTCAAAGAGTATTTTATTAAAAAAATTGTTATTCATAAGTACCATGGTATATAAATAAGATAATGAACTGTGGTTACATTTATGTTGTTCGGTACTTGGTATGAACATGCCTTAAAAGCACTTCTATCCACCAAATTATGAATTTTATCGTGTCATTCATGGGCTTGTACAACTGTTTTCATTATGGAATTAAAAGCACTCCATGCAATGAGTATTAGTACTAATCATGGCAGGGTCGACATAATTCATCCTTTTTCCCTAAAATCTGTCTCGTTATTTTGCCTAAATGCTCTGGCGAACTGGGAGAAGGACATTCAGAGACCTATTTTTATACTATCAACGTCCATTGTTCAGGAACAACGAAATTAGGGTTTGAAACAACGAGGGTTTGTTTTTAAATTCTGAATGTTCGTATTTGAAAAGGGCCAGGTTACATTATATAAGTTTCTCTGTGTTTGAAAGTGAGTTGCTGCAGTATAACTTCCCTTTTAAAGAGTATAGTGTGAAGGGGTTTTAGAAATGTCGAAGACAACAGAGGAAGAATATCCAGAAGTTGTGGTAAAAAGAAAACCAGGAGGTTTAATTTGTAGGTTGGAGCCAAATATCACAAAGTGGATAATGATATTGGATTTTGTATCTTGTTTTCTGTTATACAGTTCTTTAATGATTGTGTGATTTGCTTATAACTTTGATTACATACCAGCCCAATCTTTATATTGATTTCATTGAAAGTACATTTTTGAAAAATATTTCTTTAAGCTTGAACCCCTGTAGTCTAGGTTCAAATTTAGGGATAACACGACACAGATTAATTTTGGGCATCATGTAGGCATGCATTTTAATTAAAAATACCCACAACCAGCTATGTCAATGCAACCATAATGAAAAGGGCATGATTTTCCTAAGGATAAGGAGGGGTAATTATTTAACCTTTGGGGCCAATAAGGAAAATCCAGATGTCAATAGGAGAACCCATCAATCAGTCAACTACCAAATTAAGTTCTCTGGAGTTAGTTGGGGGCAATTATTTCCTGGGAAAAAACATTTTGCATGGGCAGTGGTGTGTGGCAGGACTGTCAGTCCTTGCCCACTCGCACACTCCACCAGGGAGCTGTTCCTCCTCATGTGGGCAAGAGAAGAAGAGACCCCATTCTTCCATTTTGACCATTCTCATGGAGAGACAACTATTTTCTCTCCTCATGCACAGGTTTTGGGATTGTTCCTCACGCAGAGAACTGGGAGAGCTGCCTTACGTTCATGATTTGGTTGTGGGTAAATTTCATTTTTGGGGATTTTGCTGTACGTGTGTTTTTACCTCACGTGGATAGTTGTTCTTCACTCTCCTCAGGCTGAGAATTTCATTTTGGGTGATGATCTGTGATTGGGTTTCTTCCCCAATGTTTTGTGACATTTCTCCACCATTTTCCAAGCTAAGAAATCGCTGCTGGTTTCCCCACGATTTTGGGTTGCTGTGAGTTTGTGGTTGATTCGTTTTGGTCACGATAGGGCCAAGAATGACTCATGAATCAAATTGCTCAGTTCGAGCTATGTATTACCCAAGTTTCCATTTCGGTTTTGTTCTTTGATGTCTTCCTTTAAACCTCAGAGCTGTGAATTGTTGTGTTGGTTGTTTTGTTGTGTGTGTATAGTGGATTGGTATTTGGGCTGTGTAGGAGTGGAAATGAGTCTGCTTGACAAACCTAGTGTTTATAGGAGCCTCATAGACAGAGCTAGAGGGTTGACTCTCTTCTCTACACCCCTTGAATAGTACTGGAAGGGAAGTCATGTCTTGAGGGACTGTGCATCAAGGAAGGGAATGATTCCTTGTGTTGGGTGTGTGTGGATGTCCTAGGAGTCAAGCTAGTTCTGGTGTAGGCATCCTTAGCTCTCAGTGAGCCCACTAGATTAGCAGACAGTGCTTCCATCTCCTGATAACTTGATAAATCCAACTTGTTGGCTTGGTTACGTGTGGTGGTATACTCTTGGTTTGATAAACCCAACTGTGTTGGCTTGACTGAGTCTTGACATATCTTTAGCTATGTGTGAGCCTGCTTAGTTCATTATTCCTTAGGGAATCATGCCCAGCTCGGGGGTGGAAGTGTTGCTGAGAGATTAAGGAGCACACTGGTCTATGGTTGGGTGGAACCTTGCAGCGACATAGCTGGTTGCGGGATGAGCCTTCTCATAAGATAAGTATTCTTTTCTATTTCATATCTGCAATTGCATTTGTTGTTTAATGAAAATGATGAACATGTTAAATGCTTGAATGTATGATTTTGCTTCCACTGTATGGTAATAATGTATGCATGTTTTGGTTCAAAGCATTTCAATTTTTATGTGTATGTTCATGGGGCTAGTTGCCTGGATTGATAGCAGCATTGGTAGCGTCCTCTTTGTCGGTCAGAGGGTCGAGGACGTTACATTTTACCTGTTATTTCAATCTTGCTTGGAGTTGGCACTATCATTGTTATTGTTTTGACTAAACCAACCGGATTTACCTGAATATTCTCTGTGTGCTCCACATTTGACTGATAATCCATCAAATTAGCTCTTTTAGTTAATCCCTGTACTTCCTGATGCTCAAATGCTTTATTCTTATTTAGCTGCCTCCTTTGAGAGATGATATTATTTGGATCATAATTAACCTTAGTAGCCTTCATAAAATTCATATCTTGCAAAAGACCTTAAATCACAGGGAGAACAACTTTATTCTTAATGATGAATCGTCCCACTTTTAGAGTAAACTTGATTTTAGAAGATTTTCTGCAATTTATGAAATGTTCATTTTCAACAATCAACTTATGTCTGATAAATTCCAGGGAAAAAATCTTGGGTGTCAAGAATGATGACATAATGTATGATTCTTGGACAAAACCATAAACTCTAATGATTGTGTGCTCATTCAGTAAAAACCAATCTCCCACTCTTCTATCAGGAGAAAACTACAATACTTCCTCCATTTCTAGAATAACTCTGGGCAACGTATTCTAAAATATCACTCTGTATATTTTGTTAGAATAATCAAAACCCATTCCCATACTTAGGATATAAAATTTAATCATTTTGGTTAAATTCCTAGGTCCTACACTAGCTAGTTGGCATCCGCTTGCTTCCTTATGGTCAAACTTGCCAAAACTGCTTACATGAGTGCTTTGGAAATATTCTGACAACCCATTAGACTACCCAGTTTAGTAAGTGTGCATTCCTGCCTTATCCAGAATTAGACTTCTTTTCAGCAGCTTTTAAGGAAAAAGGTAAAGCTAGTCTTAAGGCAACTGCCTTGTTTTTTGTACAAATCACCCTCCTTTTTCTCTTCCAAAAGCATGAGTTTATCCAGTTTCTTTCACTTATTAGCTGATACACTTCATTCAGCCTATTCGTGACCTTCTTGACAGATTAGAAAAGTGTTTTATGCACCTATGGGGGTATTTTGACTTTTTAGTAAGCTTGCTTTTGTGATGATTCGAATAACAACTTTATGCATTCGAATCTCTGATGTAATTATATATTTGGACAACCTATTTTGTAATAAGGTTGGCTGAGATAAACTTATTCAATATAAGTTTGTATTATGCACCATTTTGAGTCTCCATTTTGAGTGAATCTATGCATGTTTTACAAGTAATTTTGTGATTTCAATTGATCTAAGCTTGGGATTAATTTACACATATTTCTGTGATTATAAGGTTCATGTAGTGGAAGGTGTTATTACTGATTTACGAGGTAAATAATATTTTTGTAAATTACAGGTTTTCTTCATTGAAAAATAAGAACATCCTAACCAAGTAGCATTGAAATCTGAAGTGCCTGGCTATGTGGAAATTCACCAACTGAGAATGGATACTCTCAGCCAGGAATTCATCAAATTTAAGGTAGGGAAACTAAATTGATTATGACTTAGTTTGACATATGCTCATTCTAAACACCAGACTCAATAATAAGTCCGAGACAAACCTATCTGTGTCCAGCCCTAAAAACCGACTCAATAAAGAAATGACTATCTGTGACTCATCATTAAACACACTGATTCTAAGAGAAAATGGTTGATTTGCAATAGACACATCGAATTTAAGACTTTTAGAGTAAACAATTTGGTTTTCCTCGACAACGACATGTCTGAATTGTTGAATTAGGTTTTCCTCAACAATTTTTTCTTGGCTCAATCTAAATGGCGAAGGAAATTCAAGCGAATCTTTGATAATTAGGGCATTACTAGGACAAATAATATTATACCTAGTAGCGTCCATAA
This sequence comes from Pseudotsuga menziesii, assembly GCA_001517045.1. Classification (NCBI taxonomy): domain Eukaryota; kingdom Viridiplantae; phylum Streptophyta; class Pinopsida; order Pinales; family Pinaceae; genus Pseudotsuga; species Pseudotsuga menziesii. The sequence goes on from LPNX010692588.1 coordinate 77,975, forward strand.
CTCTTTTAGACAAGGAATAATTCAATGCACACCAGGAAACAAAGTCCGAGAAGTTTAGGGTTTGGTCGGGGCAAAAATGGTGGAATTGGGACTGAAAAACACCGTGCAAATCGACTCCTTGGTATTTAAAGGTTTGCAATTTACTCTTTATCTCATGGACTAGACCAAAATACAATACAATGTCAAATATATCACCATCCCTGTCTTCAAATATTTCGCCCAGTTTCCCAAATTTATGAACCCGTGCTTCAATTTCCCCTCTGCCCTCCATTTTAAAATATTTTAGGCAGGTTAATACGTGGCCTACCTAGATGATGGCGGATGGAAAAGTATTTGTCCGAATTGGCTTCCGTTTCACACATACATGTTCTTCTCCAATGAAAGAAATATAAATAACCCAAAAACATGTGCCTTTCTCCCTTTATAAAATTCTCCTTTGGCGGTTTCGGGATCGAGAGGAGTGGTTTTCTTCTACCATCTTTCACCCAGTGGTAAAAATTCTATTGGGACAAGCTCCATCCACTTCTCACGCATGTTGTGGGTGCGTAATTCATCTCTAGCGTAGATCTCATTGTCCCTTTATCTTGAACCGTCGATCTCGTCCCCCATTTAACTCTTTGCATTTCATATTCCGCTGCTCACTTACCTTTTCTCTTGACATGCAACTTCCTCTAGTGGACTCTCTATCTGCCGTCGATCTACTTCACCTTTTTATCTCCACTATTGATCAACCCTAAATTTTAACTCCCTTCCCCGATCATTTTGTCGATCATCAACTTGATATTTCACCGTGCAACTTCTCTTAGTGAATCCAACACCCATCGTTGATCTACCATCTTATATGATCTTAACCGTTGATGCTTTTACAAAATACGACAAGCACCTTTTCCTTATTTTTAACCTCTTTCAAGCTTTATCCTATGGTATCATGAGAAAATTGTAAACACCAATCTCTGCTTTAGCACCCATCTATTGCCCGCGGTCATATTACCAAAATTCACAAGTTTAAGTATCTTATCTCCCCTTGAGCCTTTCTTCTTACCTCTTGAACAAAACAATGCTAACACTTTGGAGATGTATTTATATTGTACAATTATCAGTGATTTAATAGACAATATGGATTTTATTCAATTGAGTTTCGTCTGATATGTATTTTGTTCAATATTTATTCACTTGTTTTGCTGCAAATCTCTGTTGTTCATCTTAGTAGGATTACATTGTGCTTTAAATCCTTAGTTTTGGAATTTATCATTGCCATGAAGTCTATAGAAATATCACATGGTATCAGAGCCCAGGAGCTCAACAAATTCAATTAATCCTCGATACATATTTTCAGAGTGTTTATTTTGTAGGTACAACAACTTCAAAATGGATTTGAAATCAGTTCCTCTTCTATCACTGTTCAATTATGTTGAGTGGAAATTGAAGATAGTTGCATATCTGAAGAGCCATGAGCTCTTTGATTTACCTATTGGAGTTTTGGAAATGCTAGAATCTGATGAAGAAAAACATGATTGGCTAAATGGCTATGATAGTGCATATGGAAAAATGTGTCTGGCAATGTCTCATAAGATGTGGTATCTTATTGATTTTGTTGAGTATCCATTCGAGCTCTAGATAAGTCTAGATAGATATTTTGGTGTCCATAAAGAAGTAGATGATACCAAGAGCGAATCCAACACCTCCTCAAGTGTTATTCCTTTATATTTCTTGGCCTCAACACTCTTTGATGAAGTTGTTCAAGTTGAAGAAATGATAGAATCTTCAACTCATTCAATTCAAATTGGTGAAAGTCTCCTTGCAGTGATTTCTTCTCCTATTTCTCTAGAAGTTTATGAGAAATATGATGTCTCATCTTCCAATACAACTACTCCATCATAAGACATTCAAACCACCATTGTTGAAGAATATCTCTCTTTCCAACTATTCTCCAATGATTCTTCTATATGAGCAAAGTTTGCGAGTGATTGCTTAAGAAGTTGAAAAGAAATTTGATTACTCTCTCTCCATTGTTGTTGATGGTGTGCAAAAAAGTGATATTTTGGATGTTTTAAAGATAATATCAGATTTGAGAAGTGATCCATTCTCCCTCACTGGTCCAATGCTTCCAGCAAATTCCTACTTGATTGCTTGCAACAATTCTTAGAATTTGATTGAAGATGAATAAAACTATGATTTTTCCCTCTTAGTGGCACAATTGGGACACATGTCTCACCTTCTTGGAGCTGATTTCAACTCTCATGATTCTAAATTGATGCTCGAAAACATTTCAATTATGCTTGGGACTGGTCTCATCACTATTCGTGTGAAAAATCAAGCACCTCTAGTCTTTTTCAATTCTACTGCTAGGGGTTCTCTATCAATTTTTTCTCAAGAGTTTGCTGATATGAAATATTTTGATTTATTGGATATTTTGAAAGCTAGATCAGATTAGAAAGCCCATATATTTTCTCTCATTCATCTCATGTCTTCTCTCCTTTCCTACATGATCACATACACATTGCCTCATAGTTCTACTGAATATGGAGACATTGCCAAAGTGTTGGCACACTGTGAACTCTTGTTCCTCACTTTTGGACTTGATATCACCTGTTTTGGATCTAATTTCATATCAGATTTCATGTCCAAATATCTTTTGGAACCTTTGTTCATCACTCTTGGAGCTGCCACAATCTTTTCTGGTTCAAAGTTTCAAGACAATTCAGATTTGGTTGGAACTAATTTCACTTCCCATGGTTCTAAGTTATAGGCTCAAGCATCACAAGTCTCATTTGGAATTGATATTAGTCTTATTTTTAAGTCTAATGATCAACCACTTTTGCTCTTTCATCAATATACCTCAGTTGCTCTACATGGTTCCAGTCTCCATCATGCAGTTGTCTATGTCCTCGATCAAATTGGGCACATTCCTCTTCTTCCAAAGAGAAATATTCCTCTAGACATAACCATTTAGTTTGGAGAGCATTTTTTTGGTTTACTTTTTTTTCATGGTCATTTTTTAGGAAGGATTTTCCCCATGTGGTTTTTCCTTTTTCCTCAGTTTACATGGATGAATAATGTAAAGGGTGACCATAGGCCTAGTTTCCTCGACCCTATTTTTTTTACTTCTCATAATCTAGGCTTAAGGGGAGTGTTGGAGCATAGTTTTCATCTAGACCCGAGTCATGCATGCATGCAACATTGTTGATCTCTCTAGTACCTAGATCTTGTTGTTGAATTCCTAGTGCCTCAATCCCTGTCATTTTTTACCTCATTACCCACTATTGTGCCTTCATCCATTAATTTAGAACCTCATGTGCCCTCTTCCGTGCTTGTATCCATCCACCATCAACTACATTCAGTTAACTGGGCTACAATTAATTAATTGGACCGCCATTCCTAGATTTCATCACTCTGGGATGATAGTGAGCTCTGATGACCACAGTTAGTCAACTATACCTCATAAATTCTCCCCTATATAATTAGATATCATCAATTAATTCCCTCATGCACCATTTAGGTCCATTTTCCTTCACTTACACTAAGTTAACTGAGCACATTCAAGAGTTAGGACTAGTTGTAATGTCTAGTGATGGTTTCTATGCTAATTTAAGCATGACCAATGAGAGGATTCCAAATTCCTTCTTATGATAACGAATTTGTCCTTTGGATATGTATTTATATTCTAAACTTATCAGTGATTTAATAAACAATATGGATTTCACTCAATTGAGTTTCTTCTGATATGTATTTTGCTCAATATTTATTCACTAGTTTTGCTGCAAATATATGTTGTTCATCTCCGTATGATTACATTGTGCTTTAGATCATTATATGTGGAATTTATTGCTTCCATCAAGGCTATAGAAATCTCACACTTGCATGACTAAGGTTATCCATTTATAAAATGTTGAATTTTGATTTTATCATCTATGATATACTTGACATATCTCAACATATCCAAGAATTTATTTGCATATTCCTTCGTGATCATTTGTATCAATTTCAACTCGTGGAACTCTTTGATTTTTTCATCATAGTACCTATTGGAGAGGTACTTTTTCCTTGAAGTAATTTCTTGAATTGCTTCTACACAATCTTCCTTTCATTGAGCTTCTTCACTTGCTTAAGGTGGTCCCATCATATAGATGCTCTTCCATTCAAATATAATATGGCCATCATTGCCTTCGTGTTCTCGGAGTAGTCATGGACTTGAAAATACTTCCTCATTCCAAGAAGTCGAGCTTCGACTCCTTGACCAGATTTTGCTTCACCATCAAAAGTGGTAGATTTGGCCATTTGAAATTCCCCATGTGAATTTTTTTGGATATGCCTCTTCCCCTTATTCGTATGAGATGGAGAGCTTGAATATTTTTGAGTATATGTCCTATCTCTATAAACCCTTCTTGAGCTATGAGACCTCTTGTGAGAATGCCTCCTTGAGTAACTCCCACTTATTTCATCGTTCCTAAGTGTTTCCCATGGTGAATCTTCCTCTGGATGTTTGTTAAGATTTGTAGAATGGTTGTGTTATCACTCAAACTAGAAACCCTTTGCAAACCAAGGCAAAATTTACTTGGTTCTAGTGAAGGTAAGCTTAAGAGAGAGTTAAACCCAATGTAACCATGGTTTAACTTCTCAACACTTTGGGTAACTCCAAACCTAGGGGGAGACCCTAATCAGTGAAAGATACCTGCAATCACCAACAAGGAACAAACACCTTCCACTAAACCTTGATAGCTATAATCAACACCTTATCAGAGTCAAACAATATCAAATCTAGACACAAGAGTCATATATAAATGGAGTTATTCACTTTATCAAATAAAGTCACAACTTTTGAGGCAATTTCATGTTTCCCAAGGCAATGTCATGCTTCCCAAGGCATGCACTCCAACAAGTTCATCCTTAAGGGAAATAATACAATTGGACTAGGGAAAACCACGGGGACTTCACTTAGTGAACATCTCACATAGCACGTGCGATCGTGGGATATTAAAGAATACCCTTAATTTCAAGAGATATTGACCCAAACACTTTTTGTTGAAACCCCCTCCCAATACTTAAAACCACCTCCCCACCCCTTTTTATACCTCAATCCTTATAAACCACCCTACCCACGCCCACCTTAAACCCCTCATCCCCCCAATACCTGCAATATATTGGTTCAATTTTTGATAATTTTAAAACCCACAATATGAACTAACGTGATAGGATATTGGTCAACAAGTGAAGCCCTCGTGGGGAAAACTTGGAGGGTCAACAAGAAGTATCAAACACTTTCCAATTCACAATTTACGAGGGTTTGATGGATCCCAATGCACTTCCTCCAATGATGACACCCTTTAGGGTTTGTATCTAAAACAAGGGAGAATTTTTAGGGTGGACAAGGAAAACAAATTCATGGCTACTTTTTGGATTTTGAATTTATTTTTATTTTTAGGGATTTTCCAATGTAAAAATATTTCTATGCATACAATAAAATAAAATACATGCAAAATTTGATAAAAAGAGGATAGTTGAAGGATATGTATTATATTCTTGTCTCAAACCCTAGGGCTATGGCAGATTGAGGCTAAATCCTTCCTCTTAAGATGGTTTCCAGTACTTGTAACTAGGGAAAAACTAGCAACCATATAAGATTAGGTAGAAAAACCCTAATTAGGGAAAATAAAGAATTCCAAGGCCCAATACTAGAGTTATGGAGAGCTCCTTGATATGAAGGTATCCACAAGCAAGTAGAAAAAATGCTAGAAAACAAACAATACCTTATTCCAAAGCACTTCAAGAATGATGTTAAACTAGGGCTAGGAGATAAAATTACCAACATCAATCAAGGAATGAGCAAGGAGATGCACCTTAGGTCACCCTTGAGCATGAGTTATCACAACTATTCTTAGCATCCACTTATCATGTGACTACCAAATCCTATAAATTCTTCCATTCACCATTCATGCAAGAGAAAAAGACACCCTAAGAGAAGTGCGCCTAGCTTCAAATGCTGTCATAAACCAAGAGAACGATAAAATATTTAATATTTTGAACCCTTTTCCATGATTTACAAATGAGGTGAGGATGTCTTATTTATATGAGACAACCCTCAATCTTCAACAAAATTAATCTTACAAGTTGATACAAAAATATAAAATTTTAGGTTACTGCACCCACAAACTTGGGGACTAAACCACACAATAACATAAAAATACAATAAAAATATGAAAACAGGCTCCACCAAGTGCAAGGTGAGTCAAAAGGAGGATATCATGGGTTCAAAGATTAGAAGGAGTGGTTTACTATCAAAACAATAGGTCAAAGTTGGAAAAATGAGGTGTGCTAAAATGGGTATGACAACCCTTACACACGAATTCACTTCTATAAATAAAAAAATACGAGTGTGGTGATGTGTCCCAATGAATCACTAGATAGCAACCTAGGACCCAAATGGACCAACAAGATAGGGGACTTCTTCACATCAACAAGAAATCAAGATTGCCACTAATCCAACATTTCCAGGAATGAAAACCAAGAGGACCTGCCATGCCTCGATCATGGGTATTTATCCCCAGAATCAACATTATACATAATATAACCCAAAAACTTGGCCTTTACAAAGAAACAACAAACCCCTCACTTGAGTACATCTACAAGGAATGCTTTGGACAATCTGATGTGTAATGGGATGCATTGAGTTGGTTTTGTTCTTCTTGAGCTCCTATTAACCTCTCATTATGTGCTCTACAACTTTGTAACTCCATCGTTAGACTTCTCACGGTTTCTGCAATAATTGGGGGGTTACTTGATTTCTTTGGCAATTAGAATTTGTCTCTACATTCTCAACATATATAATTTCCCCCATGGCATATGTTTCAGTTGCATAAGGATCTTGTGCATCATCCATGGTCATGGTTTTCTTGACCCAACCAAGACCAAGGATTTCCAATTTATACTATATTGGATGCTGATCCTTACTCTTCTTGATGTGATATTGTATCTACAAAACAATTCATATAGTCATAATTCTTATCTTCATTGCATTCTTAGAAAATCATGAAATTAATTTTCATGCATTACGGGAACTACCCCTATTAATTTTTTTTTGTCAAATCAAGGTTACATGCAATTTTTTGTTCAATTTTTAGAAACATATGAATCCCTCTTCAGAATCTAGTTGTGTACAAATTTTCCTTTATGGATAATATTTTTGATGACTATCTTCATGCTTCATTTTGAACTCAAAGTTGAAAGTTACAACCTTTTAAGATTGCTAATTTTTTTCCAATTTTGCACTTTTCCTACAATTGTTGTTAGCTTTAGAGACCAACTTCAACCACTTGTAGAAGAAAATCTAGGGAGAACTAGAAATATCTTTTTATCTAGCCATGATAATAATCATGACAAGGATTACTTAGAAACTTTGAAATCTTTGATCCGATACTCTAGTCAATATCTATATTTTTATGGAACTGACTACTTCTAACTTTTGTATTTTTTTCGAACTTGGAATTTTTAGCAAAATTGTCTATCTCACAATGTTAACATTTATTGAAAAACATCCTTTAACCAAAGTTGTTCATTTTGATGAGTAGATAAAATGTCAAGTTAATAATTTTTTCTAGTCTCAAAATCTAGGGTCACTTTTACCTCCAGGTTTTTTGAAATCACAAAAAAGTGCCCTGAAATAGTGGATTTTGGTATTCTTTTGCACCTTAGCTTCACACCTTTTGGAATTCGGCCATATGAAACCAAATTTATTTATGTGCCTAGTTCATGACCACACCATTACATTTTAGTCCCAATGGGACCCTTGACAAGTCACTAGGTATTGATCTTTAAAAACCACTATTTCGAAATTCTGTAAAACTGGAGTAGAATGGGTCGATGCCCCACATGTCTCATTGAATTCTATGCTAAACTATTGCTATTATGGCCAATTTTTTTGGGATCAAGGCTTTATGTTTTATTTTTAAAATTTTCCAGAATATACTCATCGCCTTGGTTTTCTCCCATCAGATTGAATTTACGTTTCCTAATGGGGTGTGCCCCAATGGAATTTATTGGACCAATCTCATCGGTTCTTTTCTAATAGAAGGGATCCATCGTGTTGGAAGCTCCCCATCAAACATTACTCTTAACCTTGAATTTTTGAAACTCTAATCAAACTAGTCCGATGGCCAATGTGTGATTGCATCGGAGTGCTTCAATCGACTTGGTATCATTGCATTGGATGGTCGTCCTCTTCAATATAATGAGTGATCATTGGAAACATTTAACTGGGTTCATGTTGATAGATCCTTATCGAGCCTTATTTATCAGATACTTCAACCAGTTGGACTTTGATCATCAGGCTTCCATTCATCAAAATTTCGTGCATGCACTTTTAAGTTTAATTCTCAATGATCCCCCTTTGATGAGGAATTCGTAATATTTGCTGCATTAGGGCTTTCACAGGTGGTAGTCATTGTGATAGTTTGGAACCTGTGTGGAGTTTTTTGTCTCGACGCGTTTTAGACTCGAGAGTTGAGTCCATCTTGAGGAGAAGGATTGTCTCTCAAAGGAAGAATTAGGTTTATTAAATGTCATAAATAATTGTTTATTATAAATGTCCTAAATAATTGTTTTTATATGTGTCGGCTTGTTTTTAATAATTGAATATTTAGTTAAGCTTTATTAACTCAATATTATTTAGTTTTATATTATTAACCATTTAGTCTTAATTAATTATATGAGTTGTTTATTTGTATTTTTATTTTATTATGTGTGTCTCTAATTAAATAATTATTTTCTATTAAATATTCTATTAAATATTATTCATTATTATTATCCCTTTATATTAATGATTAACTATTTAGTTAAACTTTATTAACTATTTGTGTTTATTATTAATATTAGTGTTAATATTACATACACTTGGAATGAACACAAGAGGAACAACTCTAGTGTAAAAATTTACTGTAAATATATGCTCGTGTAAAATGCATGATAGAGTCCAAAATAGATGAGAGGATGGGGAAAAGAAAATTAAAATAACTTTTGATCATAGAAGAGGACTCTTACAATAGTCATAGAAGTGTATTCCTCCCATGCTTCCATAACTACATGGGAAGACTTCTGCCACTAACCTCACACATGCATTCAATGATTGGATTTAACAATAAAAAAGAAGTAAATTGGCTCATTTAAGGCGCATGACAAAAAATGGACGAGTTTTAAGGTTGATACTTGGAAATAGAGGATTTAATCTCCCATAAACCCCATTTTTTCTTCCCTTTTAGTGGAATCATAGCCCCTTTAATGCTTAGTGCTCTTTACACAACCATCTTGAACACTTTTTATTAATTTTGTAACTTAATATATACATAGCTGTCAAGTTAGCATGACAAGGGTCCATATGAAAATATTTACATTATCTATATGTTGTCATTCACTAGTCACATCTTGGCTTTGAGCTTCACACTAGAAATCCATATAGCATATTTACATCATTTACATGAGTTGATTCAATACATTCTAAGTCAAAACAAAAACCATTATAATCAGACTCTTAAAATATTATAGTTCTAAGTTCCTTTGACAGCAATCTTTAAAAAAAATTAAAATATGATAGTTCTAAGTTCCTTTGACAACAATCCTTTAAAAAAAATGTTTTTAATGTGAGTGTGACTATCGTTATAAATCTGCTCCAAGCATGTTCGTGTAATGTTCAATTTTCTAATTATTAATAGAATATTGAAATATGCCGCTGAAACAATGCTCAATAATCCTTCTGTCAAAACTCAAAACTCCTACATGCTTTCGCTGCTATTCTCCTATTTTGCAACATAAGCAACAAAAGCCTTTTTGAGCTCTTTGATGCATTGCATTTTGTTTAATTTTTAATAATTATAAGTTCAGTCAATGGAACTAAAAGCCAACCTATAATTAAGTTTTTAAAATAAAAATACAATTAAATACCTTGCATTTTTGAGCTATTTGATGCATTTTTTTTTAATAATTATAAGTTCTGTCGATGGAACTAAAAGCCAAGCCATAATTAAGTTCTTAAAATTAAAATACAATTAAATATATTTGTATGAACATTTTCTTATATAGTTTGGATGCTGTTATTAGAGATGTTTACGGAACTTTTATTTTTGTTTTAAAATATTCAGAATTGAGTATATTGATTTAAAAAAACAATTTAGCATATATAAGTATATATGTTGAAATAAAGATTTTTTTGTGTGAAATTTATTTTATAACTTTGTATTCACATTTTTTTTTAAATCTTTAATTTTTTTAATCATAAATTATCAAAATTATCTTTACAATAACATATCTATAAAAATGATTTTTTTTCTTCAACTTTAATGATGTTGTTAAAGATAAAGATGTAATAATGATGATTTTTACAACACATTGCAAAATATATACATGTAATGATGGTGCAAAACATAGACATGCAATAATACTGAAAGTGACGGGTCTCAATCTTTTCCATTCTGATGGCATTAGTGCAAAGGTACTAGCTCAATCCTGAGTGAACCATTAACGACGCTCATGGTGATGTGGATATCACATGCCAATGAATCTCTCTGACATTCATACAACCCCACGGATTTCAAACGACAAACTATGCCGAGGCCCTACTGGAATTGGTATTGCTTTCCATGGTACCTTGGTGGCCGATTAAAGTAAAGTACCTATGATATTAAGCAAGCAACTTGATCAAAATAAACAAAAGAAAAATCGAAGAAGGATTAGGATTGGAGGGAATTGTAATTTTGCTGAACATTTATCGTCCTCTTGATTCAACGTTGTGCCTTATAGTTACATGAACGGTCACAACTTGTTCATGTTGTACGTTACAAAATGCAGGGCATACGTCATAATGACATGATATAAACACAACTTGGATTCCCTGATACAATAATTAAAAATGGCTTCATATCAACCATATATTCGTTATTCATTGATACAAATAGATTTGTGAACCAATGACCATGGTAAATCAATCAATCATAAAATACAAGTGGACTCTATTTCCACCGTTATATTCATGTCTCTTTCGAAGGGAATGGCGTCCACTTCCAGCTGGTTTTGGATGGATCTCTGAATACATCACATAATTTCAAACAAATTCCATAAATAAGAGGGGCCATTAAGAGAGACTTATGTCAATTTGTATTAAGTTTTGGCTGTTGCCAAATTTTTGTCTGACATATTCGGTAGTGGTACCTAAATGGTAAGCACATCCCCTCCATCTATTTGTTATATAGATAGGTTGTACAATTAAAAAAAGACTCAACACTGACAGCACGCACATTCTTTGGACGCTTTTTTTGTATATGTGGTACAAGATGCCCACGGCTTTAAATCTGTAAGGTTGTTATAGAAAGCGTACCTGTGACTATCTGCCTGTACAATCAGATGTACTTGTTGTTTACTGTCGTTCCTGCTGCAAACCACAATTCAATTCCCTCGGAATGCTCTGAATAATTCGTCCGGAGAGTAGCGAGAATTGTTTCAATTTCATTTGAATTTTGTGATAGTCTTGGAGGGTGACTTGTTAATTTGACACCAAATAGAGCCGATAATACTTATCTGTTGCCAGAAAGACACATGGCTTTCGTATGAGCATGATTTAAGTTATGCATGGCTTTTGTGTTTTAACTTTATATGGATGCCCCCGTATTTAGACATTAGCCAACCAACAATGGCGTTTTAGTGGGATCCTGAAAATCAATGTTTGATGGTATATCCATCATGAGGCAAACCGCAATGTTCTTACACGGTCACATACACGTATAGCTGTCAGCTGTTTTTCTCATTTTTTAACCATTAAAAGCATTTCATTTCAGAGTGTGAGGCCTTCAAGGACAGAGGCAAAACAAGAGGGATAGTTATGTGAATATTTTGACAACTAGTTCTCGGGTTAATTTATTCAATGAAGGGATCGTGGTGAAATTGGGGAGTTCATCATCAAGCTGAACCAGAAAGGTTGGAAATGCAAAAATCAACGGCAATACAATCTGTCCTATAAGCTATTTTTAACGTGGCGGATATTAAAAATGATTTCTTTCTTTCTTTTCTTAAATGAAAATAACTCAACTCTCCCGTTATTGGTTAACTTACTTCTAGATTGTGATGTCAATTTCTGCATTTTATTATTCTCACAATTTAGAAAACTCAACTTTTCTTGATCCCTACACCCATAATCAAGGCAAGAAAAAGAGCTTAGGCTATAATTAATTTGTTTTTGGTTTATTTTTATTAATGATAAATAAAATTTGCATAGGTGTTTTATAATCATGAATTTTGTCTTGTTGGTGTTAAGAGTCATACCCATGTTAAAGCATAAATATTTAAGAATTCTTAATTGCTTATAGAGATCAAAAGCACGCCTTACCATAAGAACAATATCAAGGATGATGTTAACTATCTCAGCTAAGATTGTACCCATGCAACCTGCTTCTTCTAAACACCTTCATAGCTATCAACGTAAATGCCAAAAATGGTAGGGGAGAGGGGGCAACCTTATTTAACTCCAATATTACAATTTATATCTATTGTCCATCTCCCATTTTCTTAAACTTGGCAATGACCTTTTTGTATAACCTTATCGTGGCAACTCTCAACTCAAAAGGAACCTTAAGCTCCTCTAGCCTATTCCACATGTTATTTCTAGGCACTGTATCAAAAGCTTTTGTAAAATCCACAAAGCAACAAATAGGTCAGACTTGTTATTACAACGTTTCTCTGCAATGATCCTAAGTGTAACGAGGTGGTCAGTGGTTGAATGATTCCTTCTAAAACCTGTTTGTCCTTTAGCTTGCTTACCTTCCATTTCTAGCCATTCATTCATCTTCTTTCATAAGATAATACCATATAACTTAGCTAAGAGGGCTAATCATAATAGTCTGATAATTAGAGGGGTCATTTTTATCACAACTTTTGAAAATAGGAATAATAAGGGTTTGAGTCCTACGTGTAGGAAACCCTTTCTTGACTAATGGATTAAAGAGTTTGTGGATGTGCAGGATGAGGACATGCCCTACAATTTTTAAGATTTTCACTTGGAATCCTTCAATGTCTTTGTCTTTAACATTTGCTAAGTGCTTAACCCCGAAATCTATGTCCTCTAACGAGAAAACTTCTTTCTTCGTAAAAAAGGTTTGAATGTTATCCTTGATATTTGGGGACTCATAAATCTTTTTAAGATAGGAATTCCAATCTTTTAAAGCAATTTTATTGTCTTCTTTTGTTTTGCGAGTTAGAATTTGTTTCAAGAATTTCTTAGGATCCACCTTGGAGAGGTGTAGGAGATTTTCCTACCTTTTACTTAGATACTACATTTTTTCTTTTAATTAAGGATTTGTAGTTATTTATGTGGAAATTAAGCCCAATCTTACAACAATTGAACTCCCAAAAATTGCTAGAAAACATGCATAGATTCCACTCAAAATTGGAGACTGAATCGATGCATAACACTAACTTGCATTGAATAAGTGTACAACAACCAACCTTTTTAATGTGATGGGTGTCCAAATATATAATTACTCACTAACGTTTCAGCTACTATGGATGGCTCACTTGTTGGTCTTTTAGTCACCACAAAAGGTTCACTTGTTGACTTTAAACTTAGAGTTGTAACTCTTGAAAATAACTCATATTTCTCCTTATCCCAATCTTGTTTTTCATCATCTAGTTTCAAATCTTTTCCCTTATAGTCCATCATCTCTTTAAAGTCTGAATACTTCTCTTGCTGCATGGATGCCAATTCTGAGGTCTGCACATGGTGGGTGCTTGGAACCTTCAATTTTTTCTTCAACATTTGAATTGTATTTTATTTTTTTATCTAAGAGATTTTTGGTAAATTGCACATTACTTGGAAGGCTGCCCCAAGGGTCACTATGTCTGCGTGTGACCTCTTAATCTAAGTATTATTTTCTCTATTTTCACTTTTTCTTGCCTTAATTGTCCTTCTAACCTTTCTACTACTGATTGCAGCTTTGAAATATTCAAACTTGATTGCAACAAATCCTCATAAAGGACCTCACATGTTTTCATTTTCCCATGGAGTTGTATTTTGTCAGGTATATTGATTTGATCAAGTTTGATTTCCATCTCTGACACCTCATCATCAATCACAACATCAAGTTTCAAGGTATTCTTCTCAGGATGCTTAGCTTCAACAAATGAGACCATTTCTTCTGCCAATTTCCTAACTCAAGGCATATCTCTATCGACTATAAACTTTTTTTTTTCATCCATGTCTTTACAAAGTGGAATAGGTTGTTGGATTTGCTCCATGGAAGATAAAATACAAGTTTTCCGAGTTTTTGTTTTGGAACACTTGTGATAGAAAAAGATCAGGCATAACTTCAAATTTGACTTGGCGTGGGTGACTTATGCATTGTCTTTGTCATGTCGACTCTTTTTGAAACAATAAAATAACCCTTTTATTTTATTTTCCATAATGCACTTTTAATCGGGCGAAAAGTGTTTTCAGAGTTTGCAATGAGTGATTTATTTCAAACCACTTTTGGTAATGGAATCAACGAGGGGGAGCCATGTGGTGAGCGATTTAAATTCTGCTACCACCTCGAAATTTTATCCTTTGTGCAAGTTGAAACTCCAGAATATTTGTGAGCAGTAGATAAGGCCTGAATCTAATCCACACTATTGATCTGGCATGTCACTTTATTTCCTTTGTTTTTGTAAGTCTTTTAGCACCCTCTCACTTTCACTTCAATCACAGCTCTCAGTCTCTTCTTCTTGGACCTACCTCCGCTTCCCTTTGACCCCGCAAATGCTTCTAGCTCCTCTTATCTTAATCCTTTGGTCATAGTAACTGGTCACGCCTCAGAATGGTTTAATTTAGCCCCTTTTTTAGACTTCTATTTTTCACACACGGTGGTGCCAAAATATTTAAAATATCCCAAAATTTGTATGTGCCAACATCTGGCTCCAATGGAGACACTATCCTCCTTATGAGGTAGAAAAGAAGCCACAGACCCAGTGCTTGAACCATTTAACTTTTTTTCATATTGCAACCTCTTCCCAACCTCAACTGAAAACTAGTCTGCAAAGTGAAAATTTGTTTTTGAAATTTATTTACATACACTTGAAATGATAAAAAAAAAATCTTTAAAGTGTACTTCACTGCGGGCTTCCTAGTTTTCCAAATGTTAGGTACTTCACTTCGGGCTTCAAATTCTTCAAAGTGTCATCCACACCTACAACTTTAAAATAATCAACTACAATGAGTATTTACATGAAATTACCGATTCCTTCAAGTAGAATAGTGTTTCAAGAACCTGATCCCATTTACTGGGCCTCCACCAATGAGCTTGTTGGTTGTTATAATGTCTTAATTAATTCACCAAATATTCAATTATCGACCGAGGTTGGTAAACTTAGAGTTGACACAAAATATATGCAAAGGTGGAGGGGTTCCTAGGGTGTCGTGGAAATATTTTAACAAAGAAAAGATCGGAAGATCTTTCAAAATGAAAAACCGAGTCAAACTCCTAGAAAGTCTACTATTAAGGTCATTAAATTGGAACATAGTATTAGACTAGAGCAGTATCAACCTATACTACTCTACTCTATAAACAAATACTGAAAAGTAAAGATATAAACAATACTATTCTAAGAAAGTAAACTTCCTATTACTCAACTATTCCACTCCTTAATCTAAGAATTAGAAAGCTTCATAAATAATTTTAGAAACTAACTACACAAGGCATTATAATATTGGAAACGAGATTGCAACAACTTGATATACTTTACGAACTTCAACAACTAAACTATACATGCAACTAACAAATGTACATAACGATTAAACTAAACTATCTAGTTCCACTCCCCTTGGGGGTTCTGAGGATATGCATTCATTTTTATTGGAATTGGAGAAGGAGTAGTGTCAAAATGGATTTCAAAAGAAGTAAAGAAACTGAATGGGATTAAATCTAACTTAACTTCTACAAATATGTGCAAACTAAGGAATGTCCAATTACAGGTGATGGTAAACATGGTGATTTATTCCATAAGCAAATGACTCTTTAATTAAGGAAGATGTTATAAACAACTAATATATTAAGAAACACGAATCTTTTTAAGGATTACTCTTATAAATAAATAATTCTTAGATGAAACAAATGTAAGGAAAAATCTAACTTATAAACAAGTAAAAACTTAATGAAAGAAGCAAGTAGAAAAGTTAATAAAGAAAACTTAGTAAGGAAATAAGTATAAAACTTAATAAAGAAAACATGATTAAGAAAGCAAGTAGAAAACTTAATAAAGAAAACTTAATAAGGAAGCTCCTCTAAACACAAATATATACACAAAGGTAAACTAGATTGGAGATATACTTATAAAATGTTATAACAGTTATAAGTGAGAAGATCAGAAACCAAAGAAACATAAGAGAGCTTAATTCAAATCATACTGAGGTAAGAAGACGTGAACGTTAAGGATGGAACTTGATAAATACTTGGAATAATCTAATCTAAGGTTCCAATGGTAAATATAACCATTATCTAATTACCAAAACAAAACAGAATTCAAAAGCCAAAGAAACAAAACTTTTAAACAAGCTTAAAACAAAATGGGAATAACGAAGGCTGAACGAAAGACTGGATAACAGACTGAACGGATGGTCTGAATGAAAGACTGAATAGGCGGTCTGAATGGCGGTCTGTATACAGAAAACAGTGGAAAGTGGCCTAAATGATCTAATTATCAGCTGATTTTTTGCATATGGAAACAAGATGCATAAAGGGCAGTAAATAAACTTGTTCAATAATCAAACTAATCAATGAAAAGACTTATGCTAATTCATGCTTATAAAGAAACTATTGTCTATAAAACAAACTAAGATATAACCAAAATAAATTCATAACAAAACATAAATAATCAGAGCTAAGCTTACTGTAGATTGATTCTAGGATATAAAGTAATTCAGATCTATGTGACTATCGATATAAAATTGAACAACAAACTGTAAAATGACTGGAAAGGAAACTAACTATGCGTGCAACTGGTTATGTAATATGGAAATAAAACTATATTGACTGCAAAGCAACACTCACAACAAAGCACAGGTTACAGGAAATGATGAAATAAGTGATTACAAGAAACTCAATTACATAAAAAAAACTGGAAATGAAACTATGCTAAGTGCAAGAAAGGAATGGCGAAAGTACACACAGAAATGGAGACCGCTGGTTGTTGAGGGGCCCTCCCAGCAATCAGGGTTGCGCTTCAACCACTCATAGAGACAAGAGCATAGATGAACAACATAAATATGATTTATATTAAAATTTAGAACAGTATTACAGAGTTTCACTCCTAACGTCGACTGATTAACATGCTAGCTAACTATGCTCTCACTTGGAGGCAGGTATATATAGCATTTACAAGGATGAACAGGTCGACCATTTCAGTGGTTGACCGGTCCTAAAATAGTCAACCATTATTACAAACAACCGATCATGTGCCAACACATAGTCATTCTCCTGCTCTTTCATGTGACGGTTCTACTCACGCGGGCTGCGGCATATTGTTTCTTGCTGACATGGGGCATGAGTCGTGGTGTCGAACAGAGAAGGTAGAATGGCGAGCCTTCTAGAGCGAGGATTGTCTAGTCATCAGGAACGTGGGAAACAAAACAACTGAAAACCGTTCTATACTTTAACATCCGAGAATATGCCAACAAACAATGTGCGGCTTTATCGACGGGCTAAACGATGAGTTGGATGCAATTTGCGCATATCTAGCATTGGTACATGTCCAATATCAGCTCGCGCAAAGATTATAACCTACAAAACAATTTCATATATCAAACAAATTCCCAATTATCATCCAATTGGTTAAAATCATGAAATAATAAAAGTAAACCAGAATTTGCATAAATCTCAAATGTAGTCGTACCTGAGGCTGAATGATAAGATGTATGACAGGAATATGTCAAAAAGGGGAAAAAATAGATGTCAAAAAAGTAATTTATCATTCGAAAATAGTAACAAAACTGGGATCAACATTCCCCCAAACCAGAGAGATGCTAGGTCCCACTAAGCAAAACAAAGATGAGTCAGGAAGAAAAATGAGTTGCATTAGGAGCTGCCTTCGATTTAGCAGATGAAACATGGGTTTTAAAATTCAATTTCTTGGCCTGAGATTTTAAAACAACACGCCTCTCCTGTCAAGAGTTATATGATGAATTAATAGCCTTGTTGAGGTATTCAACAGCCTTAATTTGCAGACGCAAATCCTTATTCTCTTGTCGAAGGACTGCAATTAACTTGACGTACTCTTCATTCCGACGCACCGACTGTGCCAATTCTTGAGTTAATTGGATTACTATTGGCTGATTAGGAGTGGATGGTTCTGTAGGTTGCTTGGGGTCTGGAGGCGGACTCAATTCCTTGGATGGTATCTCGAGGTCGATGGAGGGAACTTGTCTTTCAAGACTCATCCCCTGAGCAGGTGTAGGGACAGTCTTATGAGCATCATCTTTGAGCAATTCGACTGAGACACTAGCTAATGTGAACAGGGGTGAGTCTGGATTAGGTATATCTGCCTCGGCCATGCTGTCTGGATGGTCGGTCTGAATATCGGGTTGAACCATTGTCTGGACGATGGGCCAAACAATGGACCGAGAAAAATTCGCCTTCTGATCCCTAGTACAAATTCGTGGAAAAAGTAAAAACTCAGCAGACACATGATTAACATGGGTAGAATGGGCAGATGGACTAGCCTCTAATGTATCTTCATCGATGTGCATGATGTTGGGGCTTTTCTTCTCTGCAGATGGGGTTTGATTGGATTCACGATTACGGAGATGCCTAGGGTGTTTTAAAATATTGAGGTGAGGATTTAGGGCTTTGAACACAAAAGTGTCCCAAGTCTGATTCATCGTTTTGAGTTGATCTAAGATCAGGAGCTTGGTCAAGTTATGGTGATACAAACTGCCCCTAGGATTAATGGTATTCTTCCTAACTTTGCCTGACATTTTCTCCAAGATATTTAGGAAATAAAATGGAAATTTAAGAAACTGCCAATTAACAAAATGCGCCAATAAATGAATATGGTAAGCTTTGAATACACTGAAATTACTCTCGCAAGTGATAAGGCAGATGATGACGAACATAGTGTTAAGGTATTCGGGCTTAATCCATTCTCGATGGAATGCTTTGACACCTACAACATGCTGGTACTCTAGCTTGAGAGAAAAGTTGTGGGATGATCAAGGGAGAAAGCAGTGTTTGTGCCAGCGAGTGCCTTCTCTTGGGAGGTTAGCCATGACGACGATAGTCTCATTGGTTACCTGGAAAATGAGATGACCAACCCTGGACAACTTACCATCAAAACCCATCGCAAAAAGCAACGAAATTTCTTCGTCATACCCTTGTAGCAGGTGAAGAAATGGGTTCCACCTAGCTCGGAAAAAAATCTCTCTACATTCTCGAAACTCCGGAATTTGGAGCAGATCCTGATAATTTTCGGGCTTAAGACGGTTCGACATTGTTTAGACAGAGACAAGGATGCAACGATTGTAGAGGGTACAGGAAGATGGTGACTAAAATGACTCTGTAGGGGAAATGGTAAATGAGGGCGACAAAATGGAAAGAAAATCACAAGAAGGTGAGTTTAAAACGTGCTCCATACGAGTGATTGAACGATCATAATAGACACTTAGCATGTTTACATGATCGTGCCATCATGGCGAATCTTGAATCGTGTGCCGTCAAAGGACGCATACGTTAATGATTTTGTAAGGTTTTGATCAATTCAACCATGTCCAAAGTAAAAATTTGGATAGGTTGAACATATTAATCAATGCAATTTCATAAACCACATTCACAACCATAATAAGTTGAATTAACACAAGGATCGATCACTTGATGGTTTAAGTGTGGGATTAGATAAGAGGATAAGTGTGATGGTAGTCTAATGACGACTGAAAAGTGTCTAAGGTCATATCACATCCATATGGGCTTAAACAAGATCGTATCATGTCAAAATCGTACAAAATCATAGGTCAAAATTAGTCTTAATAAATTCATAATGCTCTTATAAGCATGTAGATGTGACTTGCTAATTATGGGTATAGCTCAGCTAACTTAACGTTTTGCCCAAAAACAGAATTAAACTAACACCATAAGACACTTAACCATTAGTGCTATAATATCACAGTTTTTATTCAGATCATCGGACCAGCATTTGACCCTTCGTATGGTCTTGCATAAGATCCTTCATATGGATTTTTTGTAAAAATATGCTTCACTGGATCGGGTTGCTGCTAATCATGTAATGAATTTTGTAGGCTGCTAGCCCACAAGAGGATCATACAGAACAACTCTAGTGAATCTTCAATTGCGTTCTTCCTTATTCATCCAAGATTAGGACCAGGTCTTGCTACTTGCATCATCCTGAAAACACTTGTCATTTGTCGGAGATAAATAAACCTTTTATGCATAGTCGAAAAAATAAAGATAGTATAATCTTCCTCCCCGAAACCAAAAATATGGCGGGTCCTCAAGCCATGCGAGAAAAACTAAGTAATTGCAAAATAGTTTATTACATAGTTCTATCATGTTGGTATTATTTTGCAAGAAAAAGAAAGACTAATGAATAAATGGAAATGATTCAGATATGGACATTTATCAGAAAAATAACAGTGCTTAGGAAAACCAAATGAATAATGATAGTATAACTCAAAAAATGCCATAGGAAAAGCTAGTCATCCATGCCTCATTGTAAGGATTTCTTGTCATCTCAAGAATATTTTGAGTTTTACCTTGTGGAGTTTGTGAGATTTTATAGCTATGGGTCTCATTTCTAGGATAATCATGTCCTAGGTATTGGTTGAATTAGATGGCTGATTCCAAGCCCAACTTATAGCCATTCTCTGATAACATCACAAACAATTGGCCTAAACATGTATTCATATATTCTGTTTTTTTATATATGTTACCATTTTTTACGAACCATGTGTATAGTGGTGCATTAACCAGATTTCTTTTACCTGATATTGCCCCACTGCCAGCAGGCTTGTTCAGTACCCCGACGGGTTTATCTTGATACCATGCAAGCATAGCCCCGCTGCCAGCAGGCCTGTTCAGTACCTCGACGGGTTTACTTGCATTTACCTAGCTCCCTTGTTTTAAGAGGTTACTTGGCATTGACCCACTACCAGTAGGCCTGTTCAGTACCCCGGCGGGTTTGCCTCATATAATGATTTTAAATATATGGAAGTTGATTGGTACTAGAGCGCGTTAAGCCTACTAAACACATAATTCAACTTTCTAGAGTAAACCTTATAAGTAACTTTTATAATGGCCAAAACCGTAGGTCATATCAAAAGAGAATAACTTAAAGTTGTCCCTTGACCCCTCAGTCTATCTCCTTCATAAAAGATCACTAATCTTCCCCACAAGTTGAAATTCCACTTACTCTTGGGTTACCACAAAAATGCTTAAGAGACAAGTTTTGATAATAAGTATAGGATGAACTAGTAGTCCATAGGTGTAAGATGAGAATCTGAAGAACATGATGCCGATTTAGACATGACTCCTGATTTAGACATATGACCAAATTGGACAAGGGAGGATTAATAATCTTAACTATTGAATTTTATTTCTTGTTTTATATATCTGGTCTTATGAGACAAACATTGAGAGATCCCTCTCTAGAGAGAAAGAATCCAACTTTATTTCCTAAATCTTGGTTTTGTGGTTACCTTGGAATTTATACTTTCACAACCGAGGGTACATTCTGAGTGATAAAATGTCTATTGGAAAATGAATCCCAACAAACTACGAAAGAGTTTCATCGGGGAGTCTGTCGAGGGAATCATTCCTGAAAAGTAACTGTAAACAAAATTTTAAGAGATGGTTTTTATTGGCCCGCCATATTTTTAGATGTATATAAAGAGATCACAGCCTACCATCGGTGTCATATCTTTGATGGAAAAAGAAATCTAGTACCTTTGCCACTTAATCTTATTTCTGTAGAAGCTCCTTTTCAGCAGTGGGGGTTAGATTTCATTGGATAAATTAACCCGAATTTTTCTTGCCAGTGTTATCACATAGAATGTACCCAGGTTGTGGAAGGTAGATCCCAAGGTAACTTCAGAACCACTTTAAGAAAGAAAATTGGTTTTTTTCTTCCCAGATAGGGATCTCTCACTGATTTGTATTAACAAGGCCATATGTATAAATAAAATAAAAAGTTTAGATTGTGTTTGTGGTTGAAGCAAGGGAAGCATAAATTGGGATATGGAGTCACAAATATTTTTATGAATCACATAACTATTTGCATGGGAAAATTCTACAAAGGCAAGATACTACCCAGTCACAATCAAAATGTTGTTTGTCTGGTGATAAAGAAGAAACAAGGACAATCCATCAATAAAAAGCACCAAAAATATGAATTCTGCATTAACTTCAGTAGGAAATATTTGGTGAATATCTGAAACAATAGCCAGAGCATAACACTATGAATTCTGAAACTATTACACACTTATTCAAGATATGAAAGAACACATAATGACAATTTTAATAGGAAAGACATGCACATAAGAATGGAAATAACGAACTGTTGTTGGGTGTTATAATGTCTTAATTAATTCATCTAATATTTAATTATCGACTGAGGTTGGTAAACTTAGAGTTGACACAAAGCATATGCGAAGGTAGAATGGTTCCTAGGGTGTCGTGGAAATATTTTAGCAAAGAAAAGATCGAAAGATCTTTCAAAATGAAAAACCAAGTCAACCTCCTATAAATTCAACTATGAAGGTAATTAAACCAAAATAAAGTACTAGACTAGAGCAGTATCAAGCTATACTACTCTACTCTATGGACAATTATTAAAAGGCAAAGATATAAACAAATAAACTTTAAGAAAGTAAAATTCCTTTTACTTAAATATTCCACTTCTTAATTTAAGTAAGCTTCATAAACAACTTCAGAGATTAACTATACAATGCATTATAACAAGATTACGACAACTAGAGACACTTTTACAAATTCAACAACTTAAGCTACACATACAATTAACAAATGTATAATGGTAAAACTAAATTATCTAGTTCCACTCTCCTTGGTTGTTCTGTGGATATGCATTTACTGTGATTGGAACCTGAGGAGGAGTAGTGTCAAAATGGGTTTCAAAAGAAGTAAAGAAATTGAATGGAATCAAATCTAACTTAATTTCCACAAACATGTGCAAACTAAGGAAGGTCCAATTACAGGTGATGGTAAACATGGTGATCTATTCCATAAACAACTGATCCTTAACTAAAAAGATATTATGAACAACTAATCTACTAAGAGGCAAGATTCTTTTTTAAAGATTGCTTTCATAAATAACCAGTTCTTATATGAAACAAATGGAAGGGAACTCTAGCTTATAAACAAGTAACATACCTTAATGAAAGAAGCAAGTAGAAAACTTAATAAAGAAAAATTTAATGAGAAGCAAGTAGAAAACTTAATAAAAAAGACTTAATAAGAAAGAACGTATAAAAATTAATAAAGAAGACTTAATTAGGAAAGCAAGTAGAAAACTTAATAAAGATAACTCCTTTAAATCATACTCTCCAAATCTTTTCATAACCACACAGTGAAAGAAACATGTCCTACTACTATGACCAATTTACAAGGTGCTAGTGTACTTGTCTAGAGTTTTAATATGTCTAACCCTAAACTTAACATACACAAGGATAAACCAAGCCAAACTAAAGATATAATTACCACATATTATGACCGTATTGAAGAGGGAAATCAGAAACCAAAAGAAACATAATCACAAAGCATAAATCAAAACATATTCAAAGTGAAAGAAGGTAAAATATAGGAATAGAATTTAATAAATACTTTAAAAAATCTAACCTATAGCCTTAATGATAAACATAACCATTATCTAACTACCACAGTCAAAACATATTCCAAACGCTAAAGAAACGGAGCTTTAAACAGGCTTAGAACAAAACAAGAATATTGAAGGCTGAACGAAAGACTGGACAACAGATTGGAAGGTAGGTCTAAACGACAAGCTAAACGGGTTGTTTGAATGACATCCTATATACAGAAAACAATATAAAATAACCTAAATGATCTAATTATCAGCTAATCTTGTGCACATGAAACCAAAATGCATAAAAATAGTAAGTAAACTTACTTAGTGGTCAAATTCAACAACAGAATAACTTAAACTAACTCATAATTATAAAGACATCATTATCTATTACATTGTTAAACAGATTGAAATATAACCAAATAAATTTATGACAAAACAAAAATGAACAGAGCTGAACCTACTGTAACTTAATCCTAAGATATCAAAGCAATCTACTCTATGTACTTGTCAACATAAGACTGAAGTACAGTAAGCTGAAAAGGCTGGAAAGAAAACAAAAGGAAACTATGCATGCAATCGGTTATTTAATCTAAGAAATGAAACTATATTATCAACACAGCATCAGACTATAACATATGCTATAGGAAACAATGAAATGAACGATTACAGCAATTCAATTGCATAAACAAACTGGAAACAAAACTATACTAATTTTCAAGGAAAGGGATGACGAAAATACACATAAGAATGAAAACCACTGGTTGATGAGGGTCCCTCTCAGCAATCAAGGTGATGCTTCCTAAACGCTTACACGATCATGATCATAAACACAGCAAGGATGTAACTTATATTAAAATGCAAAACAGTATTACAGAGTCTCTCTTTGAAATTGACTGACAAAATGTAAACTAGCTAGCTACACTCTCGTTTAGAGGCATATCTATATAGTGTTTAAAGGAATGAGCAAGTCGACCCTTTCAGTATTCGACCGCTCCTTAAAACAGTCAACCATTATTACAAATAAACGACCATAAGCCAATGCAAAGTAATCCTCCTTCTTCCTCGCGTGACGGTTTTCCCTTGCGTGTGTTGGAGCGTGAGGATCCCCTTTGACGTGGACTGATATCGTGGTGTCAAACAGAGGAGGCAAGATGGAGAGCTTTCTAGAACAAGGGTCATTCAAACACCCATATGCATGGACACATAACAGTTACAAATAATTCTATCCTTTGACACTGTGGAATATGCCAACGAACATTGCGCGGTTTGATTAGCGAGTTGGATGGTAAGTTGGATGTGCTATGCACATATCTAGTGTGATGCGTGTCCAGCGGCTGGCTCATCAAAAGATCATAATCTGCAAACAAATTCATACATATATCAAACATGCTCCTAAATAATATCAATTTTAATCAATAAAATCATGAAATAATGATAATAAACAAGAATTTGCATAAATCCAAATATATTCATACCTGAGGCTGAATGATAAGCTGTATGACAAAAATTTGTCAAAAAGATGAAAAAAATGGATGTCAAAAAGTGTAATTTACCAGCCGAAAATGGTGACAAAACTAAGATCAACGTTCCCCCAAACCGGAGAAATGCCAGGTCCCACTCAGGGCGTTTTTGAATGTTGAGATGGGGGTTAAGAACTTTAAACACAAAAGTATCCCAAGTCTGATTCCTTTCTTTAAGCTGATCCAAGATCATGATCTTATTCAAACTATGGTGATATAAACTACCTTTGGGGTTAATGGTGCTTCTCCTAACCTGGCTTGACATTTTCTCCAGGCTTCTAAGGAAATAAAAAGGAAAATTGAGAAACTTTTGATCAACAAAATGTGCTAACAAACGGAGATAGCAAGCTTTGTATACACTGAACTTACCCTCGCAAGTGATAAGATGGATGATGATAGTCAAAGGGTTGATGTATTCTGGATTAATCCAGTTTCGGTGGAATCCCTTGATGCCTACAACATGTCGGTATTCTGGTTCAAGAGAAAAGTTGTGAGACGCCCGCGGAAGAAACCAGTGCTTATGCCATCGATTTCCCTCTCTTGGTAGCTTAGTTGCAAGGGCGATAGATTCCTCAGTCACCGGAAAGGTGAGATGACCCACCCTAGCTTTCCTCCCATCAAAAACCATCGTGAAAAGCAACAAATTTCTTCATCATATCCTTGCAGCAAGTGAATAAAAGGGTTCCATCCAGCCCGAAAAAATATCTCTCGACACTCTTGAAATTCTGGTATCTGAAATAAACCTTGATAGCTCTTGGGTTCAAGGAGACTCGGCATTGTTTAGACAAAGGCAAGGATGCAAAGTTCGCAGGGGGTACATGGAGATCGTGACTAAAACGGATCTGCATGGATGATAGTAGGTGAGGCAACATAATGGGAAAAAAACCGCGAGAGGGTGGTTTAAAACATGCTTCATTCAATCGATCAAATGATCAAGCCAAGAGTCGACACATTTAGGTGATCGTCCCATTATGACAAATCTTGAGTTGAGTGCCGTCAAAAGATGCATGCGTTAATGGGCTCATAAGGTTTCGATCAATTTAACCATGTCCAAAGTAAAAATTTGGATAGGTTGAACATATTAATCAATGCACTTTCATAAATGATATTCACAACCATAATAACTTAAGTTAACATGAGAATCGATCATTTGATGGTTTATACGTGGAAGAGGATGAGAGGGTAAGTGTGATAACAATATAATGATGAATGAAAAGTTCTTAATGTCATATCACATCCATATGGGGGGTTTAAGCTAGATCATGTTATGTCAAAATCATATCATAGGTCGAAATTAGTCATAGTGTTCTTATAAGCGTGTAAATATGACTTAATAATAATAGGTATAGCTCAGCTAATTTAATCTTTTGCCTAAGAAAAAAATTTAATCTAACACCTTGACATGCTTTAATCATTAGTGCTATAATACCATATTTTTTATTCAAATCGCATTTGGAATTTCATTCAGACCAACATTCGACCCTTCATATGGTCCTGCATATGATCCTTCATATATATATTTTTTGTAAAAACATGCTTTTTTCTGGATCGGATTGCTACTAATTATTGTGAAAACATCTGTCATTTGTTATAGATAAATGAACTTTTATATAAATAGTTAGAAAAATAAAGACGGTATAATCTTCACAACATAATCTTCCTCCCCCAAACCAAAGATATGGCGTGTCCTCAAGCCATGCAAGAAAAACTAGGTAATTTCAAAATAGTTTAATATAGAGTTCTATCATGCTGTGACCATTTTTCTTGCAAGAAAAAGAAAAACTAGCTAGTAAAATGGAAATGATGTAGATATGTACATTTATCAGAAATAACATTGCTTAGAAAGATCAAGTGAATAATGATAGTATAATTGAAAAATGCCATAGGAAAAGCTAGTCATCTATGCCTTATTGTAAGAATTTCTTGTCATCTCAAGAATATTTCTAAGTTTACCATAGATTTTGTGAGATTCCATAGTTATGGGTCCCATTTCTAGGACAATCATATCCTAGATATTGATTGAATTAGATGGACAGATCCAAGTCCAACTTACAACCATTCTCTAATGACATCATAAACAATTGGCCTACATATGTATTTATATATATTATGGGTTTTTTACAAATATATTATCATTTTTCTGAACCATGTGCATAGTGGTGCATTAACTAGATCTATTTTACCTAATATTTCCTCGCTGCCAACAGGCCTATTCAGTACCCCAACGAGTTTATCTTGGTACCATGCAAGCATAGCCCCGCTGCCAACAGGTCTGTTCAGTACCCCGACGTGTTTACTTGCATTTACTGAGCTTCCTTGTTTTCAAATGTTACTTAGCATTGACCCGTTGTCAGCAGGCCTATTCCATACCCCGACGGGTTTGCTTCGTATAATGATTTTGAGTATATGGAAGTCGGTTGGTACTAGAGCATGCTAAGCCTACTAAACACATAATTCAAATTTAGAACAAAGCTCATAAGTAATTTTTATAATGGCCTTAATTATGGATCACGTCAAAAGAGAATAACTTAAAGTTGTTCTTTGATCTTTTAGTCTATCTTCTTCATAAAATGTCAGTAATGTTCCCCACAAGCAGAAATTTCACTTACTTTTGAGTTACCACAAAAAATGCTTAAGAGGAAAGTTTTGATAATAAGGATAGGATGAACTAGTAGTCCATAGGTGTAAGATAAGAATCTAAAGAATGTGATAATTAAAGTAGGTCTTTCAAGCAACTGTTCTATTAAATCAGAAATGTACATGTCTGAATAAAAATACCATATATAAAATCATAACAAATCATAGAATAAGTGGTTAAGGATGATATACAAGGAAATCTTTTAATTGCACTATAAACTTCAATTTTGATAGTAACAAAAAAGAAAGGGTTAAGATATATTATGAGTCTTTTAAAGCACCACTCCTTTTCAGATAATACTCCATGAGCTGCTTATAGAGATAAAATATTTGTAATCAAGCTGCAACACCACTTGTTAGATGATTCGTATTTATTCTTAACAAAGCATCTACAAAATTCATAAGAAAAAGGAAAAAGAGTCTTTCTGCTTTAATTTGACAAAACTACAACAAATGATCATAGGAATGAAACTTCTATATAAATGCAGTTAATTTGTTAGAAATGACTCTTACTTATTCGGGCGAACACAAACATATTAACATGTATACAAATAATGACAACCCTAAATAACTTTAAGGATCAGGAGGAGGAGGAATAATTTCCTCTTCAACCAATTCCATCTCCTTTTGCTGCAAGACATTTTGTACGAAATCCTGTTTAGATATTGGTTGATGGTGAAGTCTAAGTATGTGTCCATTTACTACAAAGGAAATTTGTGAACCAGCAATTGTCTTAATTTCTACTGACCCATTATCGAAAGTTGTAACTACTTCATATGGAACCATCCAATGGGTAGTTAATTTTCCTTTAAAATTTGTGTACCTTGATTCAAATAGCAATGCCCAATCTCCAGTATTAAATTGTTTTTGCTTAATAAATTTATCATGCCATTTCTTCCGTTGATTCTGTATTAACATTGTTCTTTGGAGTGCATCTTGTCTAATTTCATCTAACTCATTAATCTGTAACACTCATTGTTTCTGTGCTTCGTCCAAATTCATGCCTAATTGTGCTGCCATACGAAAGGTTTTAACTTGAAATTCTATAGGTTAAAGGACTTGTTTTCCATATACCAACTCATAGGGGGTATGTCCAGTAGTGTTTCTCCATGTTATCTTATAGGCCCACAAGGCCTCTGGGAGTCTATCTGCCCAATCCGTATGATGTAAGTGAATGGTTTTGGTTAAGATGGCTTCTAATACTTTATTTTTTGATTCTACTTGGCCATTAGCCTAGGGATGATAAGGTGAGTATTTGCAGTGTCGGATGCCATACTTCGTGGTGAGTTCTTTCATCAACTTAGAAGTGAATTGAGAGCCTTGATCTGTGACAATTTCTCTAGGCACACCAAACTGAGTCAATATTTCTTCATATATGAATTCTACTACCGATTTCTCTGTGGCCCTAAACAAAGCTTTAGCTTCTATCCACTTGGTAGCATAGTCTGTGCAAACTAGGATATACTTCTTTTTACGAGACATGGGAGAAATTGGTCCTACAAAATCCAGAGCCGATTTTTCAAATGGCTCTATCATGACCTAAGGCTATAAGAGCATCTGATTAGAAGACGTAGGTCTACCCATTCTTTGGAAACTATCACATCCTTTAACATATTTGGAAGCATCCTTGAAAATACTCAGCTAGTAATATCTAGAGTGCAGCACTTTGTATGTCGTCCGCTTATTAGAAAAATGTCCTCCACATGGTCCATCATGGCATGCATGGAGGATATATGTAATTTCCTCCTCCCGTACGCATCGTCTAATAATAATATCTGGGCCAGTACGAAAGAGATCATTATCAACCCAGTAATAGTTAGAGCTCTACACTATAATGCGACGCTTCTTGGGTGGGGACAAGTGATTTGGTAATTTCCCAATTGCTAAATAATTGGAAATGTATGAAAACCAAGGGGTTTGGATAGATATAGCAAATAGATGTTCATCAGGAAAAATGTCATCAACAGGTTTAGTACCGTCCTCATGTTGAATACGGGAAAGCAAATTTGCTACTAAATTATCTTTACCAGGTTGGTCAATGATGATAATATTAAATTCTTGTAATAAAAGAAGCCACCGAGTCACCCTACCATTGGTAATTGGTTTATTCATTAAAAACCTAATGGAAGAGTGATCTGTATGCACAAAAACTTTGTATCCTGTAATGTAATGGTGAAATGATTAATAGAATAGACTAGTGCCAAAAATTCTTTTTCAGTAATAGCGTAATTCAGCTCGGTAGGGGTCAAATTCTTGCTAATAAAATAAATGGCATAAGGTGATTGGCCCTCTTTTTGGCCTATGACTCCTCCTATGGCCGTATTAGAAGCATCGGTGGATATATGGAAAGGAAGGGACCAGTCGGGACCCCTCAGTATTGGTGACACTAATAATTTAGATTTTAAGACTTCGAAAGCACTTTGATAAGATTTAGTCCATTGAAATTCTAGATCCTTTGTAAGTAGCTTAAACATTGGTGCAGCTATTTTAGTGAATTTCTCAATAAAACGACGATAATAGCCTACATGGCCAAGAAATATTCTTATCTCTTTTTGAGTTTTTGGAGAAGGAAGGCCAACAATTACTTCTATTTTCGTAGGATCCACCTTGATTCCTTGGGAAGAAACATGATGCCCCAAGACTATACCTTATGTTAATAACATTTTACATTTCTCATGACTAAGGGCCAAGTTTGTTTCTTGACATCGAATCAGGACCTTCTCAAGGCTATCAAGGGCATCTTGAAAGGTATTACCATAGGTTGTAAAGTCATCCATGTACACCTCCACACAGTCGTGTATAAGATCAACAAAAATTCGTAAAACTGCACGTTGAAAAGTGGCAGGTGCATTACATAAGCCAAATGGAAAAACTCTATAGGAGTATGTTCCCCAAGGGCATGTAAAAGTGGTCTTATCTTGATCCTCGGGTATTATTAAAATCTAATTATACCCACTATACCCATGAAGAAAGGAAAAGTATTGTTTTCCTGACAGGGTATCTAACACTTGGTCAATAAAGGGCAACGGAAAATAGTCTTTAAGAGTGGCCTTATTTAGCTCTCTGAAATCAACACAAATATGCCACTTCCCTGTGACTTTATTTAGGATTACCACTAGAGGAGACACCCATTTACTGTCGGAGATAGGATAGATGAAACCAACATTGAGAAGTTTTTGTAACTCCTCTTTTACTATATCTTTTAGAGCAGGATTCATCCTCCTCTGAAGCTGTCTCACAGGCAGAATGGTTGGATCCATGTAGAGATGGTGAATACAGGTGTCAGGGTGTATACCTTTCATATCAGTATATTCCCACACAAATTCTCCAGATTGGTTTTTAAGGACCTTAAGTAATTTTTCTTGTTGACTCTCGGTTAACCCTACATTTATGTGTAAAACTTTTCCAAGGCTAACTTCACAAGGTACAGTATAAGACCCTATGTGCTCTTCAATTGCA
Source organism: Pseudotsuga menziesii (assembly GCA_001517045.1). NCBI lineage: Eukaryota > Viridiplantae > Streptophyta > Pinopsida > Pinales > Pinaceae > Pseudotsuga > Pseudotsuga menziesii. The sequence continues at coordinate 109,420 of LPNX010692588.1, forward strand.
AAGAAACATGGTGTTTCTACGAATGTTGAGAGAGCCATATTTTCTTGAAACTCATCTCAAAACATCTGATCGAGTTGGGAAAAAGACTGCGGAAAATCTATACGAGTTGGGGAAGAGACAAACTGGTTTACTACATTCTCTGTAGTTTGCTTCTGAAGTACCCAGGAATAGTCACTAGAAAAGAAGAGATCTTCAATATTTTTATCCCCAAAGGGGAAATCTAACCACCACAAAGTTTCAGTTACAAGTTATGCTAGGGGATATAAAATAAGTCTCTGTGTAGACAACCCATTCGAAATGGTCATTTCCCCATCTCTATATCCTATAAAGGCGTTAGCAGTGGCTAACCATGGTCTCCCTAAGATAATAGGATATCCTGTAGAAGGATGCTTTGATTCCACGACCATAAAGTTGATAGGGTATTCCCATGAAGCTACTGATACAATAATGTCATCTAGGACTCCATTAGGTCTTACCATGGTACGGTCAACTAGTTATAGGATTGAAGGGGTAGGCTGGAAAAACTGTCCCAACTGTAAAACTTCTAAAACTGTTGTGGTCATCTTATTCATGGCAAATCCTAAATTGATAAGTGTATTTTCTATGGTGGTATTATTTACAATCATAGTAGGCTACTGGAGCCCCTGGATTTGTATATTTTGTAATCTGAGATTGGTCTTTCATACAATCAGACATCTCTCCTATAACATGAATTGTGAGGGGGTCTTTTTGCTTCTTTCCTAGGCGCTTAATGCATATATCCTTTATTACCTTGTTGTAAATCGGTATATCCTTAATAGCTTGTAATAGAGGAATTTTGACACGGATATTCTTTAGTTCGTTCATAATGTCATACTCAGGACGAACTACGAGTTTTTCTATTGCTAGTCATTCCAGAAATGGAAGAATCCTTTGTTCCTCAATGCATTCTTGTTGAGGATGGGTATGCACTGGGATCTTTGGAATATCCACATCCTGCAAAATAGCATCATTCACGACTTCATTTGAATCTTCTTTGTCATTCTCTTCACAAATGATGACTGATGATTTGGGTCTGTCATTTACAACTCTTCTAGATCGTAATTGTATCTCATGTATAGGTACAGTCGAAATAACGTAGGATGGAAGAGTTTACAACTCAATGCTGTTAAGAGCTTGAGTTGGCTTATTATTTGGATTAGGTATTGGTTGTGCAGGTAACAATGTAGGTCATGGAGGGTTTGTATTTTGGAAGTGATGAGGTTGTTGTGTAATAAGGGGAACTACATGCACAAACCCTGGTAAACATTGCTGGGTATTGGCTAGGTGCTGAGGATACAGATAATTAGGTGCGGAGATAGGTGGTGGTTGGGGGTAGGATTGTCCCCTCCACCCCTGTGGCCAATATTGTTGCTGAGTAAACTGAGGAGGAGGAGGATACTGGGGTGGCCAATGCTGCCAACTTGTAGTGTTCCACTGTTGAGGTGGTTGGTAAGGTTTGCAATAAGGTGGAGTTTGTGGTGATAAATTCTGATATGGTGGCGAATCCCTTGGTTACCAAGGAGGCCTCCTAGATGTTTCACCAACATCCCCACTCTTGTATATGGCCTGTAACCCTGGTAACGATGGGAAATCGTCTGTTGGATGCTCCTCTGTACATATGTGACATACAAAGATATTGTTTAATGGGCATTCCCATTGGGGATGTTTAGTTCTGCATCTTGGACTTAAAATGCTCATCGTTGCGTGTTCCTCTTCTTGTATTTTCTTAGCTTGTAACACATCTAGTTGGGAACCCATTGCTCCTAAAATCTCAGTTTTAAAATATTCCAATAGCTTTCCTAGTTCTATCCTTATGACTCCTCCTGAACCGGGAGTGTTTCCTTTTAGATTCCTATTATAAGGCTCCCGAATATTCCTCCCACCTTTCCCCCCTACTTCTAGAGTAATTTCTACATATCTCCCCAATTTGTGCAAAATGTTTATGAGAGATATCGCTAGATGCCATGAGATTAAGGATTTCTACCAGGTCTTCTGAGATCCCCTTAAGGAAGAGTGTTCATACTGCATCTTCTCGAAGGTCATTATGTTTATATTTATGTAATGTATAGATAAATCTTTCGAGATAGTCTTCCAAACTCTCGTCTTTGAGTTGATGTCTCTTAAAGATATCGTTTCGAGAGTCTCTTGGTTTGTAATACTCTTGGTACTTCCGTAAGAATGTAGTTTTCATGTCTTCCCAAGTCCTGATACTAGATTATCCTAATCCCATGAACCATCTTAAGGAAGTATTTTAATGTAGTCGAAATTTTTTTTAATTCATGGGCATCTTGTAGATAGTTATAACTTCTATAGAGGATGTCAAACTAGAACAAAAATGTGTCTAAATCTTCATTACTTTTCCCATAGAAAGTAGTTAAGGAGGAAGGAGGGATGTTTTGTAGAAATATTAGATCAATGCTATGAGCAATGATGCTAAGAAGAAGCACAGGAAATAGATCTTGCTACTAAGAATTCTCACAAGCATACACATGACAAATAGAGAGAAGAAAAGAGACCGAATCACATGACTGAAGAGATGAATATTGGTGCATATCCCTCCATTGAATAATGATAAATAATAGTGTACATAAATAGTACATCTATCGTAGGAAAATTGAGTTGTATGGAGACAACTCATAAAGCTCAAAAAGGCTGACTTACCAAAATATAGCAAACCCCCGTAGGTGGCTAAAGCACTTCCCAAATCTATCAAGGACCTCACGAGTTGGAAAAAGCATGAGTGAGTTGTCAAGGAGATGGAAAAAACATGCTAATCCTAGAGAATGGAGGAAAAGTCATGAAGGATGGGTTGGAAACAAAAGCACCCAGTTTCCTAGTTTGACTAGCTTTACCTTATCCATAGAAAAGCAGAAAAAACAGAATAAAGCAGAATTTGTTGTAAAGTGTTGTATACTAATTCTGGATGGTCGAAAGGTGGTCAAGATCAACCCAGAATTAGAAATAAATCATTCCTAGGATATAGATGGCATGTATTGACTTTAAGGTGCAAGTGGATGCCAACTAATTAAGCTAGTGGGTGAATAATTAATCAAATAATGATTATTAGTTTATCCTAAGTGTTACAGAGAGAAATTCCAATGGCTTGAGGTACCACAACAGACAGATGGACTCCAGAAATCAATCCTTTGCAATATGCAATAGAAATTAAATGTCTAACACTAAAGGATCAGACCTCGTACCTTATTCCGGACGGTTGAAGTAGATCCCTGTTGAGCTTTCCAATCTTCAGCTTGCATTGATCTGTTACTTCCTCAACAACAAGTAAACAATACAAGCATTCTATATATCATGGTGTTAGATCTATTCTAGCATATATAATCAATAATGTACAAGAATTTGACATAATCCCATGGATAAAATATTCATTCAAACACACATTATTAGACAGGAAAAGATATTTCTATTAATATAAATCAGAGATTACAAGGTACAACCTCTGACGGCATGTCTGCGAACCGGAGAAACTAAATCCCCCACTTGGGCCTCCACCACCTCAATCCTCCATCTCTCGATAGCAAGCTCACAAGCAAAATGCAAGCTTGGGAAGAACACACTAGTGCTCCAAGGGACAAAGGGATGCAGACTCAAGAATAAGTTCCGACAACAATGGACTATACTTTCTTTGCTCTCAAATCTCTCTTATTCCTTCAATGTACCAAGGGGTTCCTTATATAGCATTTCAAAGGGGTAATGAAAGGTCGAATCCGAGCGATCTCAAGGCATAGGGAAGGCCAGGAGTCAAATGAGTCAGATCCATGTCAAGGAAAACTCCAAAAGGATTTGGATTATGCACACATCCCCATTAGAGGAAATTTCAACTCAAAATGGGCCTTTTAACTTTTATTCAAATTCCATGTGATCATGTGCTAGCCAATGAAATTGCTTTAAATTTGAAATACCGTATAGGTCTTAAACACTTTTTTAATATAAATTTGGGCATAGGTATCATAAAAAAAACTACTTTTTTTGTTTGTATTTTTGACATATCTCCCTGTGTTTTTACTCAAATTTCGATCAGGAGAGCTCGTTGGATGTGGAATTAAATTTCACATCCAACAAGTACCCACTCGGCATAATTTTTACGGACCCGGTTACCCCAAAAACAAGAAATACCTGAAAAAATGAAATGATGACATCATCATTCTATTTTTCAGGTATTTCTTGTTTTTGGGGTAGCGTGGTGCGTCAAAAGTACGCCGAGTGGGTACTCGTTGGATGTGGAATTTAATTCCACATCCAACGAACTCTCCCGATCGAAATTTGAGTAAAAACACAGGGAGATATGTCAAAAATACAAACAAAAAAGTAGTTTTTTTCTTTTCTTCCTCCAAAATTAATAAATATTATTTTATTATTTTAACTATTATTTTATTAGTTCATTTTAGGAGGCCCATTTTGAGTTGAAATTTCCTCTAATGTATGTACACGGTTTTAGTGGTCAAACCCGCGTATATACGCGCTTATAGGTTTAAAAGTCGCGTATATCATTTTTCATATGTTTTTAGGGATGATCAAAGAAACATCAAAGGACAAAAAGTGGTCCATAGGGTCTAAGGAGTCTGCAACGGGACAGGGGAAGGCCATACAAAGTGTGATTCACCTAGAGTGGTGAAATATGCTATAACAGATGCCCCCTAATGTGTGAGGTCAGAGGGGTCATACGATGGCCGAAATACATTATAAGTCCATCCCAGAAGTGGAGTGATGAAGGATCCCAAATGGAAGACTAGCCACCCAATCAGCATAGTACAATAATACAACTCTGCATACAACTGCAAATACATATAGCAGTCCCGGATACATAAGAGTACAATGGCCATGAATAGGCATGATACATGATATCACATATGTAGTCATCACCATGTACAATATACATAAATCAGAATCTCCATGATGAAGATATACAAAGGACCATGATCTCCAAAATGGATGAAGATATATAATAGATCAAGATCTCCATAGTGGCTGGAAATATTTGACATACACTGGAATCAAGTCACGAGAGCTGAAATCTCATGAACACTGGCACGATCAAGGAGGTAGCATATAAGAGATGCCACCAATCTGGAAAGTCTTCTACACAAACCGCTACAAGTACATGTCCTACTATGCGAATAGAGGTGTCGAGGTCGAACATAGTAATCCATCGTTTGATTACCAATTATTAATGTATACCGTTAACAGACGCGAGATCACCCACCGATAATGAAAATGGGAATCAAGGTACTAGAGTGCAAACTAACAAGTGTGAATAAATGTG
>LPNX010692588.1:119240-181256 GCA_001517045.1 Pseudotsuga menziesii
ATACAGATTTAACAAGGACAGACATAAATCAACACTCAAAGATTATATAGATGGTTGAAACAATACACATAACCATTGGGCAATGGAGTCACACATACATAAAAAATATCACAAAGACATATGCATGAGATTTTATCATAGGCAAGATAACCATTCAATCACAGTCGTTCATTTAATTTCAGGTGGGACAGGAGAGATAATGGACAGTCCATCAATATAGAGCATGAAAAGATGAATTCTATATCAACTTTAGTAGAAACATTCATAGAATATCTGAGACAATGATCAGAGCATAAATTATATGAATTCCAACCATTCAACACTATGTTTTAGATACGAAGAAAAAAAAATGGAGTGTAACACTGGAAAAAACAATCACAAAGGAAAGGAAGTACAGACTGTAATGTAAACATCACAAGAATCTCTGATAACCACATGCATTCAGCTTTGTTATTCAAAAATATATGTCTTTAGAAAAACATTCATCAACAAGATGGGTTCCAACTCCCATCACATAAAATAAATGCAATTATATACATAACATGATTTCTTCTTCCAAGAAGATTTATAACTGAATAACCTACTTAATCAAAGTCTTGTAACTATATTCCTAACTCCTAGGAATAAACTACTTGCTTTGATCCTAACATATCATTAAATTAAAATCAACTCGGTAACAAGGCCTGTCCAAGCAACTCCTTAGCGCGTAACACCTGTTTTCATGAATGAAGGATATACTTTGTTTTTCCGAATCTTTCTATGGCTCTCCATTACTCCGCGCTTGGAATGTCATATTCAATCATCTCCCGAATAGACACCTCCAGCTCCATGTAGGCTTCATAAGACACAGCAGGCAATCCTCCCCTGATGATCAGGAATTTCTGTAATACCTCAAAATCTTTTGTTAGCTTGTCTACGATGACTTTCCCCGTCAACCCTTTTTCCAAATCATCAAATTTAGAATGATCCATACGGCTTCGTACCAACAGGCTGTGATAATGCTCTTGAGAAAACATTCGTCCCTCCTCGTCCCAAAAGGAAGGAAGGTTGTCTTCAAATAGTTCTTTAAAAGGCTGCTTGAAGTCATTAACCCTTGAGATCATTTCATTAACTTTGTCTTGTACTATCTTCATTAGATGATTTTATGAATAAACATTTTTTCCCACAGTACCATTGCTACTCTGTCCTTGACTCCTATATCATGCAATTTTTGGTATGTTAATGAATTTAAGAAATTTAATGCATTCTGAGCCGTGTCAAAGGGTTTCCTCTCAATAGTTTCATTTACTAACTTCAGTCTTTGATTGGCCAAATTGATCAATATACTTTGATCATCAATGAAATTCAGGTAATGCCCGAACTTAGTAATTTCTACGGATAATGTATCCCAAATTATGTGCTTTGCACCCTGGAGAGGACCCTTTCCTACGTTCCTTTCTTTCAATTCATTAAATTTCTTTTGTAGCTTATTTTTATCTTGCAATATCTTATTCTTATTTTCATTCACCTTGGCTAGCTCAGATTTGATTTTTTCATTTTCCTCTTTCAATTCTCTTATCTCTTCATCTTTCAGGATGACTTGGGACATGGGCACTAGTAAGTCATCGACAGAAAAATCATTTAAGGGTTTTTCAATATTCACAATAGTTAAGTCCTCATCAGCGGGAGTCTGGCTCATTAGTTCCTCCATGATTTCTTTTTCTTCATTCTGATCCCTTTTCAGTCGTGAAATCTGTGCTATTAACTCGTTCCGTTCTGCCTGCCATTTATCCTTTTCTTCTTGTAATTTTACAGTCTTTCCTTTATACTCCATCATATCCTGATGAACTTTGTCTTTTTCCTCTTGTAATGCTAATAATTCTGATGACTAGACATGTTCTGTACTTGGGATCTTCAATTTCTTCTTCAGTATTTGGATGGCGTTGTCTTTTTCTTCCAGAAGCCTTTTGATTGCTTGGGTGTTACCTATTTCATTTCCTGAGCTTATGATGTCTTCTTGCAGCTTTTTTATTTGAATGGAATTAGCCTTGTTTTCAACCTTCTCATGTTTTAACTGAACTTCCAATTTGTCTACCAAAACTTGTAACTTATTAACTCTCACCATAGCATGTAATAAATCTAAATAAATAATGTCTCCCGTTTGTTTATGTAACTGTATCTTATCTGGTACACTGATCTTGTCTAATCTCACTTCCATTTCTGACATCCTCTTATCACTTACCATGGCCAATTTAAAAGTATTTCTTTCTACGTCCCGGGTAGAAATCAGGGAAATCTTTGGATTATTTAAACTTCTCACCCGCGGGAGTAGATTCCTTGTTTCTTCTAGGGACTGCTTTTGCGTCTCCACATAACTAGTCATGAGCTCTTCCTTAGACTTGAGAACTGAGCCTGATTCTGTATTATCTACACCTTCAAAAGAAAATTGACTCACCTGTATAGATTTTGTAGGAACCAAAGCAACTCTTTTTAAATCATCTGAAATATCTTCACTCAAAACTTCACCATCTTGAAACAATTTGGCTTTTTTATGTGAACCATCCTCATCTATCTGCATACTTTCAACTCTAGAAATACTTCTTTTAACCAAAATATTAGAAACATCTGTCACTTGAGATACTGCAACCGGTCTACTGCTTGTATTTTCATAAGATCCTGGAATTTCCATAAAGTGAAACAAATTAGCTACTTCATTCAGACCTTCAATTACTTGATGGTCAAATGGCTTATTTTTGTTTGCTTGTTTTCTCAGGGAAATTATATGATAGGGATCATAATTTACCCTTTTCTCCCTTTGAAAATCCATGCTTTCCAATAACTTTTCTATGAACACCAAAGCACCTTTATTTTTAAAAATAAAAGAACCAACTTTAAGCGGGAACTTGATATTGGAAGATTTCTTGAAGGCCTCAAAGTGTTCTTCTTTTGCATGCACTCTCTGTCTCATATACTCCAATGCAAAAATTCTGGGAGTAAGAAAAGCAGGCAGCCTATAAGGCTCTCTAGTAAAACCATATATTCTTAAAACGGTGAAATCCTTATACAAAAACCAGTCTCCTACTCTATCCTCAGGTGAGGATTGCATCATGGTTTTCATTTCTTCCAATACCTGGGGTAACACTTCATCAAACAACATCTTGTATATTTCTGACATGATAAAATTTGCAAATTCAAACATGTTGATTTGTTTGGGCAAATCTGAAGAGAATATGGTACTTAAAAATTGCAATTCAGTGACATTCGAACATAGTAACATGTTCAGCAAATAAGTTTGAAATTTGAAAAACCTGACTTTGGGAAACTCACTCAATTGGAGATGTATAGTTTCCGCTAGATACTCGTCTAAACTGAAGACATGAACTGACTGAGACTCAGAACTCATCGAACTCATTTTTAATAAGAAGCCTAAGATGACTTCATTGACATGACACTCATCATCTTGACCCAAGACCTGACAGACTAAAGACACAACTAATTGAACTTCATCTCTGAAAATGTGAACATGATATGGCAGGAAAAGACCATCTAGTGACTGACCCTCATTGAGAATACTTGACAATAATTTACAACGAACCTCAATTTCGCAATTTTTGTACACTTCAGCTAAAATGGACTCGTTTACAGACTCATGACTCTCGGGGTAGTTATCGTGCAAGTTCAAATTTTCACGGATGGCCTTTGCATCAATTTTACATAGTATCCTAGACGTAGAATGACTTACAATAACCCTCTCAGAAGAAGAATAGTTAACTGCACACCACTCAGTAAACTCGGGAAAATGCAGGGTCTGCTCAACAACAAAATGGTACAAAAACGATTTACAAGCATTTAGAATGTCATTACCCTGCGAATTGTATTGCCATAATCTCTCTTTGCTAACTGATACACTTCCCATAGACAAGAAAGGATCACATACCCCTCTATCCTTGTCAACCAGTTATTCTTCTCTCTCGTCCAAAATACGGTTAAACCCTTGTAAATCTTTCCCTTTATCCATAACATAGACAACAATGGTAATTCGGCGGACGAATTTCGGGTATTCAGGACTTACCAGTTACCGTGGCTGCATATATCCGAGGTTGACTGTTAAAGGGTGGCGAGCAAGTAGTCCTTTTCATTCGTCCGGCGCAAATAAAAAATAGTTCTTCAAACAATTCAACTCTACTTATATAGGGGCCCACTCCGGAGGCCCCCCTTTAGCGGTTTCCGCCAAACTGCTTTTTCCTGCAGAATGCACCACAAACTGCCACGTGTACCGTGGTTTCCATTCCACTACCACTTTTTGTCTCCAACCATCGCGCAACTCTCCGCTTCGGATCCGTTAATGACCGTCGATGCATTTTTCCTTTATTTTCTAGCCGTCAGATGAGGCTACACGTACCCATTCCGTTGGGCTTCTCCGTTTGATTGAACGTGCAAGTTGGCGAAGCGGGCTTCACGCCGGACGTAGATTTTGTTGGGCTAGATTTGTGACCGTTGGTCTTCATATCTCGTTGAATACCCCGTATGTCCTTATCCTCCTCGCATCTTCATAAAGCAGACACATTATAAGCCGTCGATCTCCATTTCTTCGCTTTACGCCATCGGATCCTGTGATAATTCATTGCTTACGCGTCCCTTTTCACACTTTCACACCACTATATTTAACCAAAGTTTTCAAATAACCATTATTCCTTCTTTACCATGGTCCCTTCGACCCTCTACCAGGTAGAGGTGTTAACACTCAGGATTGGTCAAGGCACAAAATTTGAAATATGTCTTCAACATATCTTCATCTTCACTTTAATGAGCTGAATGAACTGCTTCCAGATGAAGGACTTGCTGAATAAATCATGAACTCCATGATCATGCGCTAGAGTGTAGAACCTGCAAGAAGGAAGAGGAGAGACTCCTTGTTCTCATCAACTAATGAAGTAGGAGAATTATATGAATGCTTCTTTCTGCTATCAAAATCCAATCTGCAAACATAATCTGAAATGGAAAACAGATCTATGCATACTCCTTTCCAAAGAGTACAAAAATTAAGACAATTTATTTCACACTCAATTCCCTGAATAGCTACAAAATTGTGATGTGAATCACATGTCAATCTTCCAATCTGATGTAGCACCTTTTCAAATATGATATGAGGCTGATAAAACTATGATATATCAGAAATATTATCATATGGAATAGCAAGGGAAAAGGCTTCAATGGCTCCGTGAGGATATAGGGCTAGACTAGGAAAACTACGAGCAATTGGGGAAAACTGACAGGTGTAAAAATATGAATGATGGACGGGCTTAAGATCTGAACCATAAGTGTTTATAATAGATCCAAACATGTTTAATATCAGTCCAAATATTACTAAGGACATGGATAACCAACCACTAAAATATAGGAAAGACTTCAAACCATGTAAGATAAATATCACTACATAAGAGACTAATGAGGAATCAACTAGTGAGCTTGGGATTTGTACAGTCTTAGGATTATTCATAGGTATAGTAGATGGTATGGATAGTGGTATGATATGTGTATCAACCTGCAAATATGATTCTAAATCAGAATCCAAAGGATCACATGTAAGCATATCAGTAGACTCATGGGAATACACTGGTAATGAATCTTCTGTATGAAGGGAGGAAAGAAAGAGATGTTCACAATCTTCAAGGAGGTTCTTCGTATTGATTCCAAGAACAAAGGAGGAGATGTTGAAGCACATGAGATCAAGTAAGGTAAGTGGTATGACACAAATAAGGCTTGATTTGGCTAAGCAAACATCCTGGAAATCACTAGGTTGCACACCATCAATGAGAGAGGTATACACAAAGTGTAAAGGATATGGAACATAGATCTCAGAATCTAAGATAGGATATGTAGAGAACAATGAATGTGTAATAGGATCATCATCAATATCAATATCAGCTCCATATGTTACTTTTTTTTCATCAATAGTATCACAAGAAGAAAAATCACCTTCAAGAGACACAGAAAAAGATGGCTCTTCAATATTTGCTTCTTCATTGAAGGAGGAAGCATTCGAATGAAAGAGGGTAGCAGCAACATGAACTGTATGAGAAACTTCTTCATCATGATCAACTTCATCAAAGAATGTAGAGGCCAAGAAATCTTGAGAGAGAGAAAAAGAGGAGATGTTGGGTTCGCTCCATGCTTCATCTTCTATTTCCTACAAACCAAAAGCTTTGTCCAAATTCTTCCAAAGCTCAAATGGATACTAAACATAATCTATGAGATGATGTATATTTGGAGACATTCCCAAAAAAATAATTCCATAAGCTCTATCACAATTATTTAGCCAGTCAATCTTCTCTTCATAAGACGCAGGTTCACTCAATGCACCAATGGAGACATCAAAGAGACATTGCCTCTTCAAGTATGCCCTCATCTTTGGCTTCCAATCAACATAGTTGAAAGCAGATAGTAGAGGAACTTTTGAATACATATTGAATTTGTTGATATGCTCTAGTAGATACTCTTTGCAACCTGCAAAACAAACTAGGAGAAAATGTTGTAAGCTAGACAAACTCTTCTTCAGAGAGGGATAGGAGACTAGATGCGCTCCTCAACTTTGTAAAACTTGATCAACCTTGCTGATCTGATATCATGTAGAAGATGGGAAGGTTGTGATCCCTGTAGCTCTGATACCATGTAGAAATAATATATCAATTCTATGAGCAATGATGCTAAGAAGAATCACAGGAAATAGATCTTGCTACTAAGAATTCTCACAAGCATACACAGGAAAAATAGAGAGAAGAAAAGAGACTGAATCACATGCATGAAGAGATGAATATTGCTGTGTATATTTCCATTGAATAATGATAAATAATAGTGTACATAAATAGTATATCACTCATAGGAAAATTGAGTTGTATGGATACAACTCATAAAGCTCAAAAAGGCTGACTTACCAAAATATAGCAAACCCCCATAGGTGGCTAAAGCACTTCCCAAATCTATCAAGGACCTCACAAGTTGGAAAAAACATGAGTGAGTTGTCAAGTAGATGGAAAAAACATGCTAATCCTAGAAAATGGAGGAAAAATCATGAAGGATGGGTTGGAAACAAAAGCACCCAATTTCCTAGTTTGACTAGCTTTACCTTATCCATAGAAAAGCATAAAAAGCATAATAAAGAAAAATCTGTTGTAAAGTGTTGTATACTAATTCTGGATGGTCAAAAGGTGGTCAAGATCAACCCAGAATTAGAAATAAATCATTCCTAGGATATAGATGGCATGTATTGAATTTAAGGTGCAAGTGGATGCCAACTAATTAAGCTAGTGGGTGAATAATTAATCAAATAATGACTAATTATTTTATCCTAACTTTTGAGTGGATTTAATATATTCCAACATGTTCTTCATATTTATATCTTGTGCAGTGTTTAAAATAGGGAACACGAAGGTAGTCTCAGTTCGGTTTTCTCCTTCTCCTTCATCATTTCTAACCTCGTCATTATCTTCATTCTCTCCCCGTTGCTCCATGTAGATTTGATTCCTAAATATTATGTACCTAGGAGGCTCCTTTCAAGGTGACAATGGGTTGTCCCAACGTTCTTTTTCAGGGGAGATCTTCCTACGATCAACTATGTTTTTATTAGACCCTATAGGAATGGTAGGTGCTACTGTGGAGGTTTCTATCTGTGAAATAACTGTATTTTTTGAGCCGCCAAAGAGGGCTTGTACTTGGGTAGGATCAATGAAATCAACAAATTTAGGATCCCCTACTAATGAGAAGGTTGTATTGTTAGGTTTCTGCACTAGTGAAGGGTTGAGGGTCTCCAAAGGTTGACCCTCTTGAATTTCTTCAGCAATGGGATACTTAGGACTTTTTTCCAGGATTGCTTCCTCGTCTATGGTTTATCCTATAAAGTATTTATCTCTCTAAGTAGAACTAATTCCTATCTGGGTTCTCTGATACCCTTTTGTTGAGTTAGTGGTTGGGGTATTTCGTCCCCCGTAAAGGTTAGTAGGGATTTTAATAAGGTTTTGAGAATTATCTCTAACGTATCTACCCCTAGAATCTCTAGGTATTTTCATGAAAAACTAAACTAAAGGGAAACCTATGCTACTAATACCACTACTGCTGGATTTGGGGGCGCCTATTATAACAGATACATAGGTTCCTAGCTCTCACCTTACCACTCCCCCGCCACCAACCTATTACTAAACTTTATAAGGGGATTCTACTTATCCTACCTTACTTAACAACTCCCTGACAATGATGCCAAAAATGTTGGGTGTTATAATGTCTTAACCAATTCACCTAATATTTAATTATCAACCGAGGTTGGTAAACTTAGAGTTGACACAAAGTATATGCGAAGGTAGAAGGGTTCCTAGGGTGTCATGGAAATATTTTAGCAAAGAAAATATTGAAAGATCTTTCAAAATGAAAAACCGAGATAAACTCCTATAAATTCAACTATGAAGGTGATTAAACCAAAACAAAGTACTAGACTGGAGCAGTATCAAGCTATACTACTCTACTCTATGGACAATTACTGAAAGGCAAAGATATAAACAAGAAAACTTTAAGAAAGTAAAGTTCCTTTTACTTAACTATCCCCCTTCTTAATTACAAATCGTTCTATCCTTTAATGTTGTGGGATATGCCAACAAACATTGCATGGTTTGATCGGCGAGCTGGATGGTAAGTTGGATGCGCTCTGCGCATATCTAGTGTGATGTGTGTCTAGCGGTTGGCTCAGCAAAATATCATAACCTGCAAACAAATTCATACATATATCAAATGTGCTCCTAAATAATATCAATTTTAATCAATAAAATCATGAAATAATGATAATAAACTAGAATCTGCATAAATCCAAATATATTCATACCTGAGGCTGAATGACAAGCTATATGACAGAAATTTGTCAAAGAGATGACAAAAATGGATGTCAAAAAGTGTAATTTACCAACCGAAAATGGTGACAAAACTAAGATCAACAACTTTGAACTATGAAATACACATGGATATTTGTAGCAAAAGGCCATCGTTCGGCTCTGTAATTTTATTAATGGTAGATCTCAAAGAACATAACACCAATTCTCTTGGGTTCCAAACTTTTTTCATCTCCAAATGTTGTTTAAATATAGAACATTGCTTCATGATCTGAAATAATTGATTCTAAAAATAGGCACAACTTCTTGTACGTGTGTCAAACACATTTATTTGCTTCTAACTTCTTTTGAAATAAACTAAACTTCTTAACAAACTAATTTCCCAAAACGAATTACAAAATGATTTCTTCTTTTTAACTGTCTTCAAAATCTTCAATAGCGCAACTTGTATTTGTTTTTTCCAAATTGTTCAACTGTCTTCCATTGGTTGATAGATGGAAAATATAGATTGACTATCTCCTTCTCCAACACTCTGAGCTCCACATTCTCCACATAAGAAAAATATGATAATTTAGCACATGTAGCTTTGAAATCGAAAAACATCTCAAAATCTTCAGCCAATTTGTCAACCACTATTTTTCCCATCAAGTATTGTTGCATGTTCTCAAACTTCCTGTGATCTTATATGCAACTAATCAATCTGTCATTATAATCCTTTTGAGACCACATCCCTCCTTTCTCTTCCCAAAAGAAAGGAAGTCCTCTTTTGAACAAGGGACTAAACAGTTTGATGAATTCCTTAATTTGGTGATTCATAATATCAATTTTCACCTGAACTATATCCAAATTTTGATATTTTCTCACCACTTTTCTTTCCCATGTAATGGTTGAGATCCTATATTTGATATTTTCCTTCCTTATTTTCTCCTCTGTCAAACTGTTTAAAAAACTAATTACATTCTGAGTTGTGTCTCTGGATTTTTTATTTAAGACTTGCTTCACTACCATGACATTTTGTCTAGCTTCCCGCATAACAATCTCTTTGTCTAAAATGTAATCTAAATAAGGCATGAGCTTGGGTGCTTATGCTATAAGCACATCCCAAATGATATGCTTAGCTCCTTGTAAGGTTGATTGTCCTGTCACTTGCTTTAGCAATTTATTATTCCTATCTACTAGCTCCTTACTTTTGTTCTCCAATGTATTTCTTTCTTGTTCTCCTTTTACAACTATGTATTCCGAATTTGTATTCTGGTTCTTCAAACCAGTGATTTTCATTTCTCTAAGACTTACCTAAGACATATATTGGGAAAGGTAATCTGCACCAGATTGTACTGAAGGAGAAATAATTTGCACTTCTTGTTCTTTATTCTTTTCTTCTAGTTCCTTCTCCAGCTCTGCTTGTTTTGTTTTTAAAGCCTTTTCATTTTCAGTCCAAATCCTTGCATCTTTTTCCTATTGCTTCTCCTTTTCCTCAAAATTCAACAACCTTGCTTTACAATCAATCAATTCAGTATTCAAAGTTTCCTTTTCTTTCTCAAACTCTATCTTCATTGAATGCTAAAAACATATTCAGTAGAAAAGATTGAAATTTAAAAAACGTCGTCCTATGGAAGTGTACTAACTGAGAATGGATGTTCTGAGCTAAAAACTCATCAAACTTAAGGCATGATGACTACATTGACTGACTCAACTGTTCAGACTCTACCTGACCAGTACTAAGGGTGAACACTAAGCTCAATAATGGTTATGTGATGTATATATTTGTATCCAACCCTAAAAACTGACTTGCCAAGGTTAAAAGAGACTTGGTTTCTTCATTAAACATGTTATAATCAATGGGAAAATGATGGTTTAACAACTGACTATTAGGTTTTGAACAGGATTTTAATGAAAGTTTATTTCTGCTCAACTGTGGACTCTCAGGAAAATTGAATTAATCTTTCTTCTTTGTACTCTTTAGACACTTGAAAAAAGTCGACAGGGACAGATAGATTATTTCAGATGACAAGAGAACTCACTGGACACAAAGTTTTAGACCTAGATGCATCCATAATTACCCCCTCATAAGGGGAATAATTATTGGCGCACCAATCAACAATCTATGGACACTTTGGGGTTTGGTCTACAAAATAATAATCAAAATATGAATTGAAAAAACCATGAGTATCAATTCCCTAGTCTTTAAGGATTTTCAACTTGTTCTTGGTTGTTTCTACAGTGCCATTCAACAATATAGTGTCAAATTTTTTCAGAATCTTTGTCTTTAAGAAATTCTTCAATTTTCTGATACTCAAGATTCTAGACCTCTAAATATTCAACCTCAACCATTTAGAAACTAGTTCAATCGGAGAGGAAAGCCTACCTAGTCAGCTGATAGATGGTACAAAAGCTTTTGTCCATGGTGGTGCTTTCTGCACAGTCTAAGCTCTCTCTTTCCAATGCTTAGAAAAAACAAATCATTTGAATCCATGTGCTCATCTTTATATTATTTTATTATTCATATCAACTGTGCATTTTCTTCAACCAAATGTGATTCCACATGTATATTTAGTATCCTTCAATCTCAACCCTTGATTTTGATTCTTGGTTAACTCCACTATCTTATTCCGACTATTTCACCCTTCTTTATTTTTCCTGCAACTTTAAATGTCGGAGCGAATTGTTAGACACACCATGCACACAGAGAGGGGGGTGTGAATCTGTGTGTGTAGTATTTATTAATTTTTCACTTTTAACAATCAACAACTAATTTATCAATGCATTATTCTACCATTTGCATAATCATTTCATAAACATCTATCACTTCATCATTTATAAATCATAAGCATCTGAATCATGAAGTCATAACAAGAACCATAACACAAGAGAACACAACACCATATGATTTTGTAATATTTTTGTATTTGTTTTGGAATGGCTACAACCATGAGGTAAAATCAGCACCTACTGATACAAATAGCGCCTACTCTTCATCCAAGACCCTGCCTAGTTTTCTTAGACCCTGCTAAGAAGGATTTGAGGAGTCCAATCCTCAAGTGCAAGATTCTTCTTGCAAGAAATCATATGGCTCTGCTGCAAAACCAACCTCTACTCTACACATCAATATCTCTGCTCATCACTGCTAATCATCACAGTTGCTCATCTCTACTGCTCATCACTGCTACTCATCACTACTGCTCATATTTGTTTCTCATCACTGCTGCTCATCACTGTTGCTCATCTCTGCTGCTCATCACTACTGCTCATCTCTGTTTCTCATCACTGCTGCTCATCACTGTTGCTCATCTCTGCTGTTGGTCATCTACTGAGTCATTACTATATACTGATAAGTCATTTCACTGCCATACACTTCTCATGTACATCATTGTACACCTCATCATACTCAATTACTGAACAATAAATTATGCTATGTTTTCACTGAACAGAAGGCATGGATCGTCATGCATCATCATCATAGTTATGCATCATCGCCATAGGTATGCATCCTCATAATCAAATATGCATCATCATCATCTCAGTGTGCACCATTTATACATCATCATCATCAAGTATACATCATAATGCATAAGAGAGCATCATCACACTATGGTATGCATGTACATCATATTGTATAGGAGTGCATCAACATCATAGAGTGTACATCATTATCACATGCATTATCATCATAAGGTGTATCATATCATAGAATAAAGTTTATGCAACATCATCATCATAGCCACCATAATGTATTGAATGACTTCAAAGCGATATACCAATATATATCCTCACATACTAAGATCAAAGAGGAACTCTATCCATGAGAGACATGTGTCATCACAAGAGAAACCCAGCAGAATTAACCATGCCTTTTTGAAGATCACAAGATGAATAAAATTTAGAAAAACCAAAATAATCTCTATATCCTGTCATCCCATAGCCCTCATATCAAGCTTTCCAACGAGCCAAGAATTTTGTAATTCCGATTCCGAATGAGAAAGATATGTCAATTTTAGTGAAGATGCCCATAAATTTTTCTGTCACACAATTTCACACTTTTCTCCAAAATATGCAAAATTCCTAAGAGAATTGGTGATGAAAAATGAAATGCTTGATATTCTATTTATATGGGTTGTAGAGAAAAAATATTACCTTGAGCCGACATGCAATTCAAAATTACAAATAATTAAATTCTCTTTTATTTAGTCGGCTCGCCCAAAAAGGTGGGGTACCCCAACTTCAAAAATTCATATCTCTTCAACCATAAGGAGCCACGTGACGTGCCACCTACTATTGGAAATGGAACGACAAGGTATATCTCCCCATTATGGTTTTATTTGCAATCCCATGGTCCAATACCCTTAAAATCTTCAATTTGTTCAGGATGTCAAAGACCCCACACATGAGGGTGCAAAAGACCATACTGTTAGCACTCAAAATATACCCAAGGTTGTGAAAGGTAATATTAAGATAACAACAAAAACCACTTTAGAAAGAAACTAACTTTTCTTTATGGAGAGGGATCTCTCAGATATAAATTTAACAAGGCTAGATATTGGAGTCAATAATTTAAGTTATGCGGATGGTTGAAACATCACATATAACCATTGGGCAATGGAGTCAAAATAGATAAAAATAATACAAAGCTTCTGTTGCAGCTGCAACTTTTCCCAAATTTCTAAAATTTTGGACACTCCTTGTTGATTTTGTTGAAAGCCGTTTGTTCCCATTCTGCTACGTGTTTGGATTGTTTGAGGCCATTTTTTCTTTCCTTTCGGGAATTTGTTTGGGTCTGCGATTGTTTTGGACTACAGGATTTAGCAATTTTTATGTTGTTTTATCATTGTCGAGGTTTGGCCGAGGTTTAAAATGGGATTTTTAGTTGTCGTTTTTTCGAAGGTTAGTTATACATGGCGTCGATAATTAAAGCCTTTCGCTGAGCCCGCGTTTTATTGTTGAAAAAATACCGTGCTTTACGATTTTTCGGAAGGTGTTTTGACTTTGATCAGAGGTCGAAGGTTGATTGAGTTCCGCCGTTGCGGCCCCAGAGTAGACTAACTTCCCGTCGAACTGCTTATCTTTTCGCCGATGTCCTGTTCTATGTTTCTTCGATGTTGACTAGTCTGCAGATTCTCTTGACTGTTTAACTCCTGCCGTTGTGGCTGTGTAGCGCACTAACTATCAGATGATTTAGAAGATCCGACCCTCGACGTTTACCGTGCCAATTTTTGGTTTGTGTTATGGAACCCTTAGATTGTAGGTCTCCCGCCATTGCGGCTACATAGCTCACTAACCGACCGATGTCAAGTGTTCCGATTTGCCGATGGGGGTTTTTATTCTCCTGTTTCTTAATCGTTTTCCCGCCGATTGTTATGAGCTCGTAACTGGTTTCGTAAGTGACCGATGTGCCTTGTTTTATCAGGTTGATTTTTTCACATGAAAATCCGGATGCATTTCTTTCCTTCGGTACTCATTTTACTGGTATTATGGTTTATGTTTATTAAAGATATTTGGGATAAATGACGATTTTTTGTTTGATCGCAGACATACATAGGAGATTTTCCCAGATCCCTTTGAAAATTATTGCAGTGAAGAAGACGCCGTTGAAGGACAAAGCATGTCAAAGCATAAGGCAACAGAGTTGTCGCTCGAGGAAAAGAAAATACTAAGGCTTTGAAGAGGGACCGAGGAATGGTAGAGCGTAATATTTACAAAGCAAAGGCCCAGGCTTGGGCAGTTCATCAGTTACCCGGCTATACCCATTTTTTATAAAAGACTTTATTTGAAACGTAATGTTGAATCATGAGCATTCGCAACATGACAAGACTGGAGATTGAAACGGTTGTGGGGAAACCAAAAGGTTTTGAGCTGGTTCTTGTATAAACATAGAAAATAAATAGGGATAAAGGGATTTTTCCCAGTGAGACTTGTGAACTACTT
Organism: Pseudotsuga menziesii; assembly: GCA_001517045.1. NCBI lineage: Eukaryota > Viridiplantae > Streptophyta > Pinopsida > Pinales > Pinaceae > Pseudotsuga > Pseudotsuga menziesii. The sequence continues at coordinate 134,012 of LPNX010692588.1, forward strand.
GTTGTAAGAGGAACTACTTCGTTTTGCAATAATAAAATTACAATTTTGCCTGTTGGAGAAAGTGTTGTGTGGAATGTTCAAATGTGATGAAATGAACAATGTTGAAGGGGAACTATTTCGTTTTCAGTTGTGTTTCATTAACTGTGATATCGTTCTAACTTTCTGAACCTATGTTCTTATATGAATGTTCTCTGGTTTATTTTGTGATAATTTCCACTATGAGTAATGAATGTTTTAATAGACGATGAGCTATCTTGTTGTGCATATCTTTATTCATGTTTATGTGTTTTGATTTTAAGAACAACTATCTCTAATTTATCTTAACATATGAACATTAATACATTACTCATTAATTGATAATCTTGCTCCCTAGGGACAACTTAGTTAATCTTGTTTTCAGTTGTGTGTGATTTAGATGCGACAGAGTCTAAGACAAGAAGTAAGAACCTGTGCATCACATTGTGACCACTCCTCGTATTCTTTATCAATCTACATTTTAGATAGGCACTTACATATCATACTTAAAGTCAAAAATACAAAAATATACACGGTGGACCGGGCCGTAACCAGTAAAACCCTTTGTTTTTGTTACATGACCTACGGTATCCGGACCGCAAACCGGACGGATTCCCTACACCAAACAGTCACGGGCTAGTTGGGAACGTTGACTGGGGAGAATCCCTTGCTGTTGTTGCCTGCGAATTTCTAGGCCTCAATAGTTTCTGGCGCTAGAAGGAGGGCCATGAGTGCATGGTTGGCCGAGGAAATTCATTTCCTCGAAGTTACTCCACCAGTGATAGTTTTGAAAGCAGTTTATTTCTTGATCCAAATACTGAAGAGAATAGAGAACATTTGTTTTCTGTAGACAACCAAGTAGTTAATGATTTGAGAAGACACACACGGGCCTATGTAAAGAGTATTGGAGGATTACCCACTATCCTTGATTTACCCCGAAGAGAATACAAGAAGAAAGATCATCCCATCTTGGAAGATTCAGTGTTGGTTGGAGATTTGGAAGAGTTAGTAGAAGTAGCATTACAGGAAGTTGTTCAGCCTCTGAACCAAGTAGGCCCAAACACACCTTATTGTTCTCCTGTGCGCACTCCTATTCCCTCACCTCCTCACTCTCCACTCGGACTCATGGAAGGTGTAAATGCAAATCAGCCATTTAACCCACCAAATCCACCACCTGCTTGGAAAGTCAGATTACCCCTGAACTTAACACCTCCGTTGCATGACTTACCTCAAGCTTTTGAGAAGATGCTGCCCAAGTTTGATCAAAATGAGAAGATGTTAGTAGATGACCATTTACAAAGTTTCTATTTGGAAATAGAAGGATTAAGGGCCGGGGAACATGAGGATGTAGTTTGTAGACTTTTTCCGCATACCCTTAAAGGAGCAGCAGCATCATGGTATTTTGGTTTTCCTGCAAACTCTATCCTAGACTGGGATATCTTTGAAAGGATTTTAAGGAGTAAATATGCAACCCAAAAAACTCATGTGGCTCTCATGAAAGGACTGTGCGCTTTAAAGAAAGAAAGAAAAGAGAAGGTGCATAGTTTTACCCAAAGATTTGTAGCTTATCTTAAGAATTTTTCTGAAACTAACAAACCCTCGGATAAAGTCCTGATTGAGTATTATACTTCAGCTCTAGGGCTGGATTTGGCCATGTTTGCGAAAATGAAAGCCAAACCTACGCTAGCAGAGACTTATGAAGAAGAGGAGAGAGTAGAGGCTGAAAAGGAAAGCATCAAATATTATTCCGAGCAGTCAGGAGAAAAAAATGTTGGGAGGAAAGCCTTGTTATTTACTAAGCCTAAAGAGGAGCAATCACTCGATTTTGAAGGAATGGCAACGATGATGCAGAAGCTCTCTAACAGAATAATAGACTTGGAAAAGGAAAAGAAATCCCAGAGTTTTTATAAGCCTTATTACAAGAAAAGGGAGGATAATAATCAATCCCAACCCCCTCTGCACAGTCCTGCATCGATGAACTTAACGGAGGTAGGGATGGATAACTTTTGCACTTTTCACCAACAACCCCATTCTAAAAAGAATTGTCCTCAATGGATAAATTCAATGACGTTGGTAATGAATCAGCTATTTGATTCCAAATTAACCGAGGATAATGATGAAGAGGGAAAAGACAACAATAAATCAACAAAAAAACAAGAGAATGATGCCATGGTTTTATGGGACTGTGTATCGTTGTTTGATACCGAAGAAGAAAAGGATCTGAGACATGAAGATATCTTGGAAACAAATGTGAAGACGAAAATCCAAGGGTTGATTAAGGAAAACAGTCTTATGCTCCCAAAGATTAAGAGACTTCAAAAGAATATAAAGAAATTTCAAAAAACACCTCAGCTAATAAAATTCTGGAATTTACCACCACCAGTCAAAATCTGAAATAGATCAACATGCCTACTAAGCCCATGGAAGAGAAGATCAATCATATTAAAATGAATCTCCCAAAACATAAGATGGATTATGACATCGTGGAGGATATAAAAAAGGTAAGGGAAAATATCTCGTTATTTGAGATGTGTAATGTGCCGCAACAGAAAGAAAATTTATTGAAAGCACTTGAAATATCAGAGGAGAAGCTTCCCACTGACAATCAAGCCCAAGAAGAAGAAATTCGTGAAGCAAGTGTGGGAGTGTCATGTCCCCATCCCTCCCGACCGGCGAAGAGGACACGACCCAAGCTTCAACCACCCGGGCTAAGAGCCCCATGAACATGTGAATTCATAAAATTGCTGAAACAGAATGATTAGACATGTGCATTGAACTTGAACATGCACACATGAACATTTATCATGCACAGATGCAATTATCTATTAGACACAGCGGAAACATCTTACATTCAAACAAGCATTCAACATGTTCATTACATTCATTAACAGAAAATATAGTTGCAGAAGTAAAATGCACAAGATCACTTATCTTATGAAGAACTCGATCCGCAACCAACTACGTCGCTGCAACGTTCCACCCAACCATAGGCCAACGTGCTCCTTAATCTCTCAGCAGTGCTGCCACCCCCGAGCTGGGCATGATTCTCCAAGGAATAAGGGAACAAGAAGGCTTACACATAGCCAAGGATACACAAAACACAGCCAAGCCAACACAGTTGGGTTTATCAGGCCATCAAGGAGTTGGGGAAAGGCTCAATGCTAAGCTGGTGAGCTCATTACAGAGCCAAGAACACCTACACCAAAACTAGCCTGACCTCTAAGGAACCCAAACACACCCAACACAAGGAATCAGTCCCTTCTCTGCTACACAGTCCCTCGGGCCCTGCATTCCCTTCTAGTGCTATTCAGGGGTGATGGAGAAGAAGGCCAGGCCTCTAGCTCTGTCTGTGTGGTTTCTAGCCACTAGGTTTATCAAGCAAACCAAGCCCCCATCCTTGCTCCTTACACATTCCGAAGACCAACCATTGCACACGTGCAATCAATCAGTTGATACAGCTTAAGACAGGGAATACAAATTCTGAGTCATTCTTGTCCCTATCATGGCCAAAATGACTCTCAAGCGAATTTACAACAGTCCCAAACGCACCAATGAACATGGGAAAACAACAATCCCAAAAACATAAAAGTGAGCACAGCTCACAACGTGGGGAAAATGGTTCCAAATGGTCTGTGCATGAGGAAGACTTGCAACGGACCCCCAAACATAAAGAATCCACAACAATCACAACAGACCTTGAGAAGGACAGCGACCACCGTGACTCACAGGAAGAAGCACAGCTCCAATCTCAACATTTAAATGACAGAAAATTAAACAACCATACCAGTCTAAGAGAAGAGCATAAAACTGCAAATGGGAATGAAAGAGCATAGATCCCAGTCCCTAAGGAAAGGATACGGCCTCAAAACCCACCACGCAGCCCGTGAGGAAAGGATACGACCTCACCACTCGCAAATCCGCAGAGGAAAAACGACGTGGGTAACACCAGGATCGCTCCTGTGCGTGAGCAACCACAGCCAACAATCCCTACGTGAGGATGGACAAGAATTCCAGCTTGTGCGTGGATGAATAGAACAGTGGGTAGACGCAAGTAGGGAGTGCGTGAGTGTTCAACACAGGCATGGAGAGAATGGATGTCTGCGTGAGTGATGGCGGTGGTTTTTGGCCATTGTGAAGTTAACCGTGGTGGAGTGTGCATGTAGGCATGGAATGACAGTCCTGCCACCCCACTCCCAAAACAATAACTGCCTCAACCACCAGCAGCAACTCTTAATGAAAGTGGTTGGGTAAGACAAGGAAAGGAGACACATGGGTATTTTCCCTTATTGACCAAGGTTTGACAATTTCCCCACCCTTATCCTTATGAAAATCATGCCCCTTTCTCATTTTAGTTGCCACGATCGTAGCTGGTCGGGTTCATTTAATTAATTATAGATGCATATTTACATGATGACAAACATAATATATACCATCGGTGACAAGTTTAAATCCAAAACATAGCATAACCGATCAGTGGTGGGGCCTTGGCCTTTAGCTCCACACCATGATCATTACAATATATACATCATGTACATCTAATGCAACGGGATCAAAACCGGGGTGTGACAGGGAGGTAAGCCTAAATTCAAGACTCCACCTTTTCTCCTTACTTTTGAAATTTTCAACCACAACGTGCACAATTTCCTGGTAGACTTGGGGGCATCAGTAAATGTTATGCCGCTGTCGGTTTGCAAAAAGATAAATGGACAACCTAAACCATCTACCTGGAGGGTCATTTAGTTGGACAGAATGAATGTGAAGGTAATTGGGGAAATGGAGGATGTTCTCATTCGCTTATCTTTAAATGATAAGGTATGTCAATTCATTGATATTGTGGTGGCAGACATACCAGAAGCTTATGGACTTGTTTTGAGCAGAGATTGGTCGGCAAAACTGAGTGGATATTTTGCTTCAGACTGGTCACATCTGTGGCTACCTTATAAAGGGAGCCCAAATCAAATTAAAGTTTTAAGAGAGCCCCACATGAAACACAATGTTACTCAGTTCGAAGGTAAAAATGAACCAGTGAATTCTGTTTTGGGAAATTACTTCATTGAGCTAGAACCAGGAAACTATCAAGTGGAAGAAGCGAGCGATACATCAGATGCTCAGCCTGATCTCCTTCGGTTTTCATAGGCTGATGAAATTGATTGTAAAATAGTAGACTTAGCTGTAGATGTAGATGTTGATTCATGCACAGTAGTGATAGGCGATTTTTGGACGCTTTTCTTTGATGGGTCTAAAAATTTAGAAGGGTCAGGAGTCGGATGTGTCCTGATTGATCCTAATAAAAATAAACATTTTCTTTCATGTAGGTTAGAGTTTGAATGCACCAATAACACAACCAAATATGAAGCATTAGTTCAGGGACTAAGAAAAGCAATTGAGTTTAAGGTAGAAAACCTGAAAGTGTATGGGGATTTTGAAATAATTGTAAAACAAATATGAAATCAAATACATTGCATTTCCCCTCATTTAAAAGCTTATCAAAATGAAGTATGGGATTTGCTTAAATATTTTCATGCATTTAATATTGTATCAATTCTGAGAATTAAGAATGCAGCAGCTGACTTGTTGGCCACCTCTGTTGCAAGGCTTGTGCCCCTTAATAACTGATGTTCTATTGAATTACTTTTCAGGCCCTCGGTTCCAGATATGATTACCAATTTACGAGTTTTTTATGTTGATCAGCAGATTCTAGAATGCTTAACAAATGACGAGACCTTCAAAGGGGAAATTATTGATGATGAAGAACATCAAGCCGAGCTAAAATTCGATAATTTTATTCCTAAAGGAGTTTGGACTTTAGAGCGGATGTTTGATCTAAACGAGAAATTCAGAAGGCCAGTGAATGTGAAGACTCATAGCTCGTCTCTACAGTTCGAGCTGATTAATTTAGGGACTGAAATTGAGCCTAAATATGTGAATTTGGGAAAGTGTTGCTCTCCAGGTGAAAGAAATAAGTTCATCGGTCTGTTCAAACAATTCAAAGATGGTTTTTCCTGGACGTATGAAGATTTGAAGACATATGACACCAATATTATTCAACATGTTATCCCCATCAGATCTGGGGTCAAGCCCTATCAACAACCTTTAAGGAAAATGCATCCAAAACTGGAGCCTCTAATTCAGAATGAAGTAAAGAAGCTGTTGGATGCCAAAATTATCTTCAAAGTTAGACACTCGGAATGGGTTTCAAATCTGGTACTAGTAAGAAAGAAATCTGGAGAAATTAGACTATGTGTGGATTTCTGAAACCTAAATCGCGCTTCGGATAAAGACAATTATCCTGTCCCACCCATGGAACAGATATTGCAAATGGTTTCAGGTTCTGAATTATTTTCTTTATTAGATGGATTCTCTAGCTATAATCAAGTGTTAGTAGCTGAAGAAGACAGACTTAAAACTAGATTCAGAACTAGATGGGGGACTTTTGCTTATAGAACGATGCCCTTTGGACTCATAAACGCTGGAGCTACTTTCTAGAGGGCTATGGACATAGATTTCCGTGGTCTGATCGGCCGCAGTGATGTAGTATACCTCGATGACATCACAATATTCTCAAAGAAAAGGGAAGAACACGCATTCCATCTAAAACAGATTTTTGAATGCTGCCAAAAATATGGTATCTCATTAAACCCCAAGAAGCGCGTGTTTGCCGTTACCGAAGTTAAGTTACTGGGTCACGTGGTTTCTAAGAAGGGGATCTCCATAGACCCAGAGAGGATCAAAGCTATTGAACAGATTCCCTTACCCCATAATAAAAAGGGCATGCAATCATTTATGGGGACAATAAATTTCGTGCGAAGGTTTGTGCCGGATTTCGCTCAGATTGTTAAACCTTTGCAGCAAATGGTAAAGCAAAGTGTACAATTCAAGTGGACTGATGTAGAGAAGAATGCATTTAGTAAAATAAAGACAGCTGTTGCGCACACACCCTCCCTCAAAAGTCCGGATTTTGAGAAAGATTTTATTTTGTACACTTCCGCATCTGACGATTCACTAGCAGCGGTGCTTACCCAGAAGGAAGATGCGGGAGATGAGTTCCCCATATCATTTATGAGCACTAATCTGCATGGAGCCGAATTGAATTACCCAGCTGTGGATAAACAAGCTTATACAGTATTCAAAGCGGTAAAACAATTCAGACCATATATACTTAAGAAGTGGACAAAGGTAATAGTTCCACACCCATCTGTGAGGTCTCTTTTCATACAAAAGGAATTAGGAGAAAGAAGAGGCAACTAGGTAACAACTTTACAGGAGTATGACCTCGAATTCAGTCATTGTGCAAACTAATGACTGAAAGTAAAGACAGTGAAGAAAATAACCAGGAAGACGAAGTTGAGTTACATTTGATGGATGTATGTCCTCTTTTCAGATCTCCAGACTCCTGGTATCGAGACCTTGTGCACTACCTTTAGAAGGGATTGTTACCGGAACATTGGAATTCTAAGCAAAGAAGAGCATTGCGTCTTAAATCAGCCTCATATCAGATTATTGAAGGAATATTATTCAGAAAGAATTATGATGGAGTTCTTCTTAGATGCTTAGAGAAAGAAGATGCGGAAAAGGTCATGATAGACTTACATGATGGGCCTGCTGGAGGACATTTTTCTGGAGATACAATAGCCCATAAAATTCTCAGAGTCGGATACTATTGGCCCACACTGTTCAAAGATGCACATGCCCATGTCAAAAAGTGCGACATCTGTCAAAGGTGTAGTGGAAGACAAGTTAAAGCAGCAGGATCATTAAAGCCTGTGATGATAACAGAGCCTTTTGAGCAGTGGGGAATGGATATCATTGGAGAGATAAAGCCAAATTATTCTTTGCAACACAAGTATATTATGACGGCAACCGATTACTTCACTCGTTGGGTCGAAGCCATTCCGTTGTGTAAAGTGAATGAAGATGTGGTCATGGACTTCTTGCAAGATCATATTATGACCAGGTTTGGGGTTCCAATTTCTCTAGTTTTCGATAATGCTACTTATTTTTCCTCTATTAGATTAACTGTATTTGCTCATGAAAAATGAATTAAGTTGCATTATTCTGCAAATTATTATCCGCAAGGAAATGGTTTGGCAGAATCTACAAACAAGAATCTGATTAGAATCTTGAAAAAGACTGTGATAGAAAACCAGAGAAGTTGGCATTCAGCATTACCAAATGCCCTTTGGGCTGATAGGGTCACCCCCAATACTTCGTTAGGTGTGTCCCTATATACCCTTGTTTATGGAAAAGAGGCCATTCTACCCCCCAAGATCATGCTACCTTCTTCCATAATAGCTCAAGAATCAAGAGGATCAGATAATGAAGTCTTGCAGATAAGAATCCATAATATTTTGAAGGCAGAAAAATCTAGATCCAAGGCCAGAGAACATTTCAAACAACAACAGGAGGTAGTGAAGAGGTGGTTTGATACGCACAAAGTTGGAACAAAAGAATTTGAAGTAGGATATTTGGTTCTTAAGTGGGATCACCCTCATGATGAGAAGGGAAAACACACGAAGTTTCAACAGTTATGGGTAGGCCCTTTCTAGATTGCAGCAAAACTTGGCCCTTCAACCTATAAATTGCAGGATTTACAGGGATGGGAGGAGAACTTACCAGTAAATGGTTTAGTTCTTAAGCCTTATTTTTCTTGATTTTTGTTTTATTTTGTTTTGTTTTGTACATAAATAATTGATTTGTTTTGTCACTTTGATTTGTTCCATTCCTTTTGTTTAGTTTAGTTTTCCTTTGATTTCAATAAAAGAGCAAACTTTTGGTTGCATGGAGAGCATCAGAGCCCTTGATAAACGAAGATTCTTTGGGCATTAGACTGTATCTTATTGTTTGAATCTGATGGAATTTATTCTAGTAAGTAGTTTTCCTAAATGTCTATGAACACATTGAAGTCTGGCGTAATCCCTAAAATAACTTAGAATCAAAAGGTCTGGAATACTATTTCGAGGCTCCATCCATTTCACATCTAAAACGTCCTAGGGGGTGACAGCAAATGACCCATGGAAAGGGGAGCATGGTAAACAGTATATTATATCTAAATGATCCCATGCCAAAAAATGGAAAGCTAAAAGGCTAATAAGAGTCAAAAATCCTAAGAAATCAATATTTATCGAAACAAAGTACTGAATTATATGAGTATAGATTGCCAAAAGTTCATCTCTGTCTGTGAGCTGAAAATTAAAAGCATCTCTCACACAAAAGGACACTATGGATAGAAGAGCCCGAATAAAATTCAGAAGGAAAGGCATGAGGAGGACTCAAAAGGACATAAAGTCCACAAACGAAAAGTGCCAAGTGGCATGAGAATGGGGAACAAACAAATATTTTTGTTTGCCATGTGTTACAATCCTGTGGTGTCTAAGCTGGAAGCTGCTCAAAGACAGAGTTAAAATGAAATCCACCCACTTAGCCTCAAAAGAGTTATCCTGACTTTGAGATTTTGGGTTTTCATTCCCTAAAATTGGAATATCATCAATGATTACAAGTACATATATTTGGCATTATGGGAATCCAAACATCTAGAAGAATTCAGCATGTCGGTTTTATTGCTAAACAGTCTGTTGCTTAAGGAGGAGTTTATTCAGAGATCTGGGTTCACCAGTGAGCTACTAATTGTTGCAGCTGCAAATTTTCCCAAATTTCTAAAATTTTGGACCCTCAGTGTTGATTTTGTTGAAGGCCGTTTTTTCCCATTCTGCTACTTGTTCGGATTGTTTGAGGCTAGTTTTTCTTGCCTTTCGGGAATTCGTTTGGGTTTGCGATTGTTTTGGACTACAAGATTTAGCAAGTTTTATGTTGTTTTATCGTTGCCGGGGTTTGGCCAAGGTTTAAAATGGGATTTTTAGTTGTCATTTTTTCAGAGGTTAGTTAGACATGGGGTCGATAATTAAATCCTTTCGTTGAGCTTGCGTTTTATTGTTGAAAAAAGACCGTGCTTTGTGATTTTTCGGAACGTGTTTTGAATTTGATCGGAGGTCGAAGGCTGATTGAGTTCCATCGTTGCAGCCCCAGAGTAGACTAACTCCCCATCGGACTGCTTATCTTTTTGTCGATGTCTTGTTCTATGTTTCTCTGACATTGACTAATCTGCGGATTCTCTTGACCGTTTAACTCCCGCCATTGTGGCTGTGTAGCGCACTAACTATCTGATGCTTCAAAAGATCCGACCCCCGGTGTTTACCGTCCCAATTTTTTGTTTGTGTTCTGGAACCCTTAGATTGTAGGTCTCTCGCCGTTGCGGCTACATAGCTCACTAACCGACCGATGTTAAGTGTTCCGATTCGCCAATGGGGGTTTTTATTCGCCCATTTCTTAATTGTTTTCCCACTGATTGTTATGAGCTCATAACTGGTTTCGTAAGTGACCGGTGTGCCTTGTTTTATCAGGTTGATTTTTTCATATGAAAATCCAGCTGCATTTCTTTCCTTCAGTACTCATTTTACTGATATTATGGTTTATGTTTACTATAGATAGTCGGGATAAATGATGAGTTTTCGTTTGATCGCAGACATACATAGGAAATTTTCCCAAATCCCTTTGAAAATTATTGCAGTGAAGAAGACGCAGTTGGAGGACAAAGCATGTCAAAGCATAAGGCAACAAAGTTGTCGCTCGAGGAAAAGAAAATACTAAGGTTCTGAAGAGGGACTGAGGAATGGTAGAGTGTAATCCTTACAAAGCAAAGGCCCAGGCTTGGGCAGTTCATCAGTTACCCAGCTATACCCATTTTTTATAAAAGTCTTTATTTGAAACGTAACATTGAATCATGAGCATTCGCAACATGACAAGACTGGAGATTGAAACGGTTGTGGGGAAACTAAAAGGTTTTGAGCTGGTTCTTGTATAAATATAGAAAATAAATAGGGATAAAGGGATTTTTCCCAGTGAGACTTGTGAACTACTTCGTTTTGCAATAATAAACTTACAATTTTGCCTGTTGGAGAAAGTGCTTTGTGGAATGTTCAAATGTGATGAAATGAACAATGTTGAAGGGGAACTATTTTGTTTTCAGCTATGTTTCATTAACTGTGAGATCGTTCTAACTTTCTGAACCTATGTTCTTATATGAATGTTCTCTGGTTTATTTTGCGATAATTTTCACTATGAGTAATGAATGTTTTAACAGACTACGAGCTATCTTGTTGTGCATATCTTTATTCATGTTTATGTGTTTTGATTTTAAGAATAGCCATCTGTGATTTAGCTTAACATATGAACAGTAATACATTACTCATTAATTGATAATCTTGCTCCCTAGGGACAGCTTAGTTAATCTTGTTTTCAGTTGTGTGTGATTTAGGTGTGAGAGAGTCTAAGAGGAGAGGTAAGAACCTGCGCATCACATTGTGACCACTCCTCGTATTCTTAATCAATCTGCATTTTAGATAGGCACTTGCATATCATACTTAAATTCAAAATTACAAATATATACACGGTGGACCGGGTCGCAACCGGTAAAACCCTTTGTTTTTGTTACTTGACCTACGGTAGCCGAACCGCAAATCGGACGGATTCCCTACACCAAACAGTCACGGGCTAGTTGGGAACGTTGACTGGGGAGAATCCCTTGCTATTGTTGCCTGCGAATTTCCAGGCCTCAACAACTTCATACACAGAATTCCAACAAAGGCAAGATAATCATTTAGTTACAGTCATCCATTGATTTCCAGGTGATAGGAGAGAAACATGAACAGTCCATCAATATAGAGCATCACAAGATGAATTCCATATCAACTTTAGATGAAATATTTGTGAATATATGAAACAATATCTAGAGCATAACATGTATGAATTCTGAAACTAATAAACACTACGTTCAGATATGAAAGAAAACATAATGGAAGGTAAACACTTAAAAAACAGTCACAAGGAAAGAAGGCACAGACTGTAACATAAACAACACATTAATCTTTGAATATCAACTAGCATTCGGCTCTGTAATTTCATTAAAAAATAATAAGTTCTCAAAAACATCGGTCCAAACTTATGGGTTCCAACCCCCAATACATCAAATAAATTCAAATATATACAAAAATAGTTTCTTCCCAAGAAAATCAATAACCAACTAATCTGTTAATCATAAGTTTTTTATAATCATATCCCTAATAACTATGAATAATAATTACATGCTTTGATTGAAATAACATATTTCTTGATTATAGCAATGCAAGTAGGAATATTTCACCTTCTGTGGACAGAAGTTGTTCCTCTGGTCTGAATGGTTCAGATCCGGAGCAAATGACCGACAAAGGATGAAGACCCTCCCTGGATGCAATAGATACCTGGAATGCCGCTTCGATAGTAAACCTGTGTACTTGTAATCAAATTAAACATGCAAACACATCAAAGCTACTAGAACATAATCCACTGATCCATGTTAGTGACTAAGGAATCTAACAACATTTACATGCGAAATCAAAACAATAGTAATGTGGGATGGAAATCAACTTTGCATTAAGATGAATGGAGAAGTTTACAACCAATTAAGCCTTAGTGTTGACATGCATCTCCATGAAACCAACACTTCATCCCCATAAGATCCAACTTTACTCTCTATGCTCTCAAATAGCTTGGGCCAAGTGGTCAATCCAATAGCATAACAATACCTCTATGGTTCCCCCCTCAACCATGGACATGAGCTTGTATTAATAAGGCTCAATGGATGGGAATGGTTGAGAGATTTTTGGATGAGGTGGCCTCCAAGATCCTATTATGGGGGATCTCGAGCTCAGCTGACCCACAATGTTAGGGATAAGAGAGGACACGAGGCTCATGATCTAGAAGCCTCTAGAAACCTCTCTTTTTTCCCATTTTACCCAGGGTACCACCTTTTGCCTCTTATGATAGATTGGTTCAAGTTAAAAATGCTTATGGACCAAAGGCTATAAGCGGTGGCACCGCTTATGGTAAACAAGGTACAGGCAGTGCGAGCAAGGTACCGCTCATGGTTAACAGGGAAAGCGCGGTGTTGAGTATTTTCATGAAAGATTGACAAACAACATGGGTTTTCTCTCCAAGTGCTGGGATTAAGGGCAAATATGTAAGTCAAGGATCTTATCACATGGTTGTGACAGGATTTTGGTGTAACAAGCAAACTCCATAACTGCAAAGTATCATGAACAAATAGCTTGTCGAACTACAACACTTGTCTTCATGAATGTAGTATGTATTTGGTCTTCCCAAATTTCTCCACGATCTTCCATTGTTCCACATTTGGAGTGTCGTATTCTATCATCTCTCTTATTGACACCTCCAAATCCACATAAGCTTCATAAGACACTATTGGCAATCATTTTTTAATAATTAAAAACCTGTCCAATATCTCAAAGTCTTCTGTCAATTTTTCCACAATAACCTTTCATGTTAACCCTTTGACTAAATCTTCAAATTTGGAATGATCCATGTGATTTTGTACCAATAAGCTGTGATATTGTTCCTAGGAAAACAATCATCCTTCGTCATCCCAAAAAGAAGGGAGATCATCATCAAATAAATCTTTAAAAGCAATCCTGAAATCCTTTATTTGAGAAGACATTTTATTCACCTTATCCTGCACCACTTTCATGAGTTGATATTTATTGATAAACTTTTTCTCCCATAACACAACTGCTACCTTGTCTTTGATCCCAATGTCCTGCAAATTTTGATATGTTAAAGAATTCAATAAATTTACAGCATTGTGAACAGTATTCAAAGGCTTCTTTTCCATAGTTTCATTGGCCAATTTCAATCTTTGAGTAGCCAAATTTACCAGTGCACTTTCATCATCAATCAAATTTAAATAATGCCTAAACTTGGTAATCTCCATAGACAAGGTATCCCAAATCAAATGTTTAGCTCCCTGTAAAGGATCTTTTCCTGTATTTCTTTCTTTTAATTCATTGAATTTTTTCTGTAATTGGCTTTTATCATTCCATGCTTTATTCTTTTCTTCAATGCTCTTAGCCAATTCTGATTTGATCTTTTCATTCTCATCTTTCAATTCTTTAATCTCCACTTCTTTCAAGTTCACCTGAGACATAGGAACTAATAAGGCATCTACATAAAATTCATTTAATGGTCTTTCAACATTAACCAAGGGTAAATCAGTATCAACAAAGGGTTGACTCATCAGTTCTTCCATAACTTTTTTTTCATCATTTTGATCTTTTTTCAACTTTGCAATATGAGCTATCAATTCAGCCCTTTTTACCTCCCACTTGTTTTTCTTCTCCTGCAGCTTCAATGATTTTTCTTTATAATCCATCATTTCCTGATAAACTTCCTCTTTTTCTTCTTGAAATGTGAATAATTATAAAGATTGTACATGTTCAGCATTAGGGACTTTATGCTTCTTTTTCAACACTTGAATGGTATTATCCTTTTCCTCTAGAAGCTTTTTGGTCACCTGCATATTACTTGGTTCGGTCCCTAAGCTTACAACATCTCCCTGCAACTTTTTAATTTGAATCAAATTTGCTTTATTTTCAACCTTTTTCATGCTTCAATTGAACTTCCATCTTATCTACAAGAGACTGTAATTTAGTAATTTTCATAATTACATGTAACAAATCAGAATAAATAACATCTCCAGTTTGTTTATGGAGTTGTATTTTATCAAGAACAATGATTTTTTCCAGCTTCACCTCCATTTCAGACACTTTCTTATCACTTACCACAACAAATTTTAAGGTATTTCTTTTTGCGTCTCGAGTAGAAATCAATGAAGTATTTTGATTGATTAATTTTCTAACTCGAGGAAGCAGATTCTTAGTTTCCTCTAATGACTGCATTTCTTTATAAGCATAACTCGACATTAACTATGTCCTGGATTTGTAATGGGAACTGGACTCTATCCTACTTTCATCTCCGAAGGAATATTGATGTATCTGTACAGAATTTTTCTGGAACAGGACCATCTTCTTTAAATATTCTGAAATAGTTTGCTCATCTTGAGGGTGTGTTTTGATCTTTTCATAGGAAATATCTTTATCTACATCCATCCCATCTGCTTCGGAAAGAGTTCTTTTATTCATAATGCTGGAATTAACAAGCACTTGAGCCACTACAGTCAATCTGTTCCTCCTATCTTCATCAGCTTCTATATCTTCTTCAAAATTAGCCAGATTTGCTATTTTGTCTAATTCCTCAACATTTTGATGATCAAATGGCTTATTTTTGTTCAGTTGCTTCCTCTGAGAAATAATATGATGTGGGTCATAATTCACTTTTTGCTCTTTTTGAAAATCCATAACTTCTAACAATTTCTCTATGACTAACAAGGTACTTTTATTCTTAAAAATGAAAGGACCAACTTTGAGAGGAAATTTAACATTGGAATATTTTTTAAAGGCCCCAAAATGTTCCTCTTTTACATATAACCTCTGTCTCATAAACTCTAATGTGAATATTCTTGGGGTAAAGAAAGCGGATAACTTGTATGGTTCTCCAATGAACCCATACACTCTAAGAACAGTAAATTCTTTATGAAAAAACCAATCTCCTGTTTTGTCTTCTGAAGAAGACTGTAACATAAGTCTCATGTCTTCCAACACCCTTGGCAAGACATCATCGAAAAGCAATTTGTAAATCTCGACCATGATTGTATTTTCGAACTCGAACATGTTAATCTGTTTCGGAAGGTCTGGAGAGAACATGGTTGACAAGAAATGCAACTCCGACACATTAGAACACAAAAGTATGTTCAACAAATATGACTGATATCTGAAGAACATGACTTTAGGAAATTCAACCAATTGGGTATGGATAACTTTGGCTAAATACTCATCAAGATTAAAACAACGGGCTGAATGGGATTCATGGTCAG
Source organism: Pseudotsuga menziesii (assembly GCA_001517045.1). NCBI lineage: Eukaryota > Viridiplantae > Streptophyta > Pinopsida > Pinales > Pinaceae > Pseudotsuga > Pseudotsuga menziesii. Next base: position 149,844 of record LPNX010692588.1, read on the forward strand.
TCGAACCTATACTTAGCAAAAAACCTAAAATGACTTCATTGATATGCGTATCATCATCCAAACCCAAAATTTGACTCACAAGTGACATGACCAACTGCACTTCCTCCTTGAAAATATTGACATTGTATGGAAGAAATAAACCCTCTAACAACTGACCATCTTTTAGAATACTAGATAAAAACTGACATCTGACTTCGGTTTTACAATTTTTATACAATTTAATTAAGACTTGCTCATTTAAAGATTCATAACTATTAGGGAAACTATCAGGCAGACCCAATACCCCGCGAACAGTTTTCGCGTAACTCTACAAAGGATTTTTGACGTTGTATGACTCATAATAACTCTTTCGGAAGACGAGAAACTATTTGCACACCATTCGACAAATTCAGGGAAAGGGGGTTTTTTCAATAGCAAAGTAATATAAGAAAGAACTGCAAACATTCAGAATATCATTTCCTTGTGAATTACACTGCCACAAACGCTCCTTTGAAACCGATACACTACATACTGACAAAATAGGGTCAAATACATTCCTCTCCCTATCAACAACAACCTCCTCCCTCTCATCTAGAACCCTGCACAATATTCCTGAACCATGTTCCTTCTCCATAATAAAACGACGGTGACAAGTATTCAACAAAGTCTCAGTGTTAAGGCTTACCTGGTAACTGTTGGATACATAGAAGTTGACTTTCGGAAAAAGATGGCACACTGCCCCTTCTTCTTTTCACCAGCAGCATGCAAATGAAATGACTTTACCTAGGTCAACTCACTTTTTATAGAACGGATCATTTTGGGACCCTCAACAAGATGTTTTTCTTTTACCGCTTTCCTCAGCGGAACTGACTAAAAGTCACCACGTGGAAAGTGGTTTAAATTCCGCTACCACTCATCCTTTTTAATTATCTCATAGCTTTACACTTCGGAGTAAACTATGACCGTTGATAAGACTTCATCTCTTGTCTGAATCGTCAGATCAAAATCTGTTCTACGCAATTCCGCCATCACTTCTCATTTTTTCAACCGTGTATCTTCACATTGCGAACTACCTCATGATCGTATATTTTATTTTCTTTATCTCTTGGCCGTCGATCTTTCTATCTTGTTAACCAATTCCGCTTCTCCATCAAAACTTCTTTCTTGCGCAACTTTTCCTAGCGGATCAATTTGCAAGCTTAGATTTCCACGCTCATAAATATACACCTTTGAATTGTGCAATGACTTAACCAAAGTGCGCATTTTTAATAAGAGATTTATGAATACCAACCCTTTACCAATTGTTCAACATAGAGGGTGTTAACAACTGGCTCCAACTGGGGATGATATCCTCCCTATGAGGTATCAAAGAACTCGTAGAACAGGTGCCTATTTCTAACTTTTGTACCCAAACATCCAAATTTTTACTCTTTTTTTTATATATATTTTCTAAATAAAGAAAAATGGATATCCTCCAAAATTTTAGGGCCTTCACTCCGGGCTTCAAAAATATTCGGCTTGCCATATGCACTGCTTTCAAGAAAATAAATATTTACAAACTATGGTACAAATTTTACCCTCCACCTTAGGACAGGTAATGTTCCAAAAATCTTCCATTAACAGGGTTACGCTCCAACGAAACCCCATTTGGATATTCCAGAATGAATTCCTTTTCCCCTCTGTGACCTGCAATAACATAAGGACCTACCCACATGTGGTCAAATTTTCCATGCTTGTCTTCCCTAGGAGCATCCCATTTTAATACCAGGTCATCAATTTGGAACTGTTCTTCTTTCACCCTTCTATCAAAAGTATTTTTCATTTTTTCTTGGTGTATCTACACTTTATCATAAGCTTTATTCCTTTGTTCTTCTAATTCGATAATTTGGTTTATTCTTCTTTGCATGTGGTTCGGCTCATCCTGTTGTTCCTGAAAATATTTCATAACTGGTACACCCAACGATGCTGGAAAAATGACTTCAGTTCCATATACCAATTGAAAAGGAGACATTCCAATTGCCCTTTTAGTGCTAATTCTATCATCCCACAAAGCATACTTAAGCTTGGTGTGCCAAGCTCTTTTGTTATATTCTAACAACTTCTTAATAATTCTTACTAGACTCTTATTAGAAGACTGCCAATTTGTTTCCCTGTGGGTAGTAAGCAGTTGAATGATTTAGACTGATATGATATTTATGACAGAAATTAATCATCTTTTTGGATTTAAAAGCTGCTTCATTATCAGTCACTATTATTCTAGGACACCCAAACCTAGCTAATATATTTTCTTCAAGAAAATCCATAATTACCGTCTCAGTAGCTCTCCTGGTAGGTATTGCTTCAATCCACTTTGTGAAATAGTATGTAGCTGTTAGAATCCATTTATGTTGTCCTAAAGAATTTGGGTTTATCTTTCCAATGAAATCCAAACCCCAATGTTGAAAAGGATCTTCTACTGTTATTGGATTAAAAGGAAGTGGAATTACTTTTCTCTTCCCATAAAAAATTTGGCATTGGTGACGTGCTAGTTTCTTTGTACACGTCCGAAATCAATGATGGCCAATAAAAACCTGCTCTCAAAATTTTGTTTGCTGTCACTTTCCAAGAGTGATGTCCTCCATAGTCTCCTTTATGAAATTCTTTGACTGTGTGTTGGGATTCATTTTCTAAAAGGAAATTAAGTAAGTAACACACCTCCAAGATCCTTCCAATAAAGATACTGATTTAAAATACAAAATTTAGCAGCTTTCAACTTCACAGATCTTGCTCTAGTTTTACTTAATCCTGCAGGAGCTTGTAAATTTTGAAGAACATGAATAATATCATAATACCATGGAGATGTAGTGAAATCAATCATCACCTCCACCCCTGTGTCCAATTGATGAGATTGACTAGATAAGAAATTAAGCTGTAAAGATTCACAATTTGAATCTGTCAACATTTTTACGAGTCATTGCCCTTTAATCAACTTGGTATGTCTAATTTCTATATCATACTCTAATAATGTTGCTAACCATTTCGCTCTTCTTCCTTCTGGATCAGGCTGTGTAAGAATTCCTTTTACTGCACTACTTGGAACATGAGCAATTATATGTGAATGAAGAATATACACCCTGAAATATTTTAAGGCTTTAACCAAAGAATACGTCTGTTTCTCCACAATATCATATTTTAATTCCCCATCTCTCAACATCTTACTGAAAAAGGCTATAGGTTGCTCCATGTTCTCATTATTCTTCTGTAACAAAATTGCAGCGATAGTATGTTCTGAAACATATGAAAATATTGAGAAATCTATAGTAAAGTCTGGACTCACCAGCACAGGAGCTTCTGAAATGGCTTTTTTTATTAATTTAAAAGATTTCTTAGCCTCTGTTGTCCATTTTATTTCATGACCCTTTTTCAACATATTTGTGATATTCATTAATATTTCAGCAAAACTGGGAATAAAACTTCTCAAGAAATTTACCTGTGCCAGGAATGATTGTATTTCTTTTTTGCTTGTTGGTTCTCCTACCTTCAAAATTGCACTGACTCTATTAGGATCAATCTTTATTCCATCCTTGGAAATTATGTGACCCAACAACTTTCCTTCTTCTAATGCGAAATTTGATTTTTTTGGATTCAATGATATACCAAATTTTCTGCATTTTATAAAAAAAAATTCCAAATGGTGAATATGCTCTCTATCAGATCTTGAATATACCGTAATTTCATCCATATAAATTACCACAAATTTACCTATTTCCCCTACAAAAGAAATATCCATGGCACTCTGGAAGGTAGCCCCTGCATTCATCAAACCAACAGGAATCTTTGCATACATAAAAGTGCCCCATGGTGTGGTAAAAGTAGTCTTTTCTTGATCTTCAGGTAACACCTTAATCTGATTGTATCCTGAAAAACCATCGATAGTTGAAATTATTTCTGCTCTGATCACTTTCTATAGAATATGATCCATCTTTGGCAAAGGATAATTATCTTTCATTGAAACTTTATTCAAATTCTTGAAATCTATGCAAAGCCTTATTTCTCGATTTTTCTTTCTGACAGGAACCAAATTAGCAACCCACGTTGAGAATCTCAAAGTCACAATAATTTTGGCATCAAACAATTTTTTGATTTCCTTCTCAATAACTGGCAACAGATTTGGATTTATTCTTCTAAGTTTCTATCTAAAAGGTTTTTCTCCAGGTTTGATTGGAATAGTATGTTGTATTATTGAAGTATCATATTCCTTGAGGTATTCATAACTCTAGGCAAACACATCTGTATATTTTTTCATCAAGTTCACATATTCTTCTGTTTCTTCGGCAGGCAGGTTTTTAGACAGCTTCACAATCTTTGGATTCTCTTCAGTACCAATATTTCTATCTTCAATAACATTATCAGCAGGTTTCACTTTTGGATCTTTAGCAACATTATTTTGATCAAAAAGTTTTTCTAAGGGGATCAAACCTCTTGGTATAAAGCTACTTTTTAATTCAATGATATCCTTTCCTCCTAGAGTTCCCTTCAATTTTTCAGTATTAATCTTTCTTTTTCACTTTCTTTAGCATCTTGGAAATTTTCACAATTATCGTTTTCACCATCAATATGAGTGTTCACAAAATCCCCAGAAAATTCTAAAAATCTTATTATTTGCAAATCATTTTCAAATACCTGCCAATATTTAGAATTATCAAGTATAGACGGTCTATTTACAATATCCAATTGATATTCCCTTTGACCATCACTTGGAGTTTTAAATTTACTAGCAGCAACTACCAAAGAATCAGCTACTGTATTCTCATATCTAGGAACCACCTTAATTGTATGTTCTGTAAAATAGTTACCAAACATATCCCATATTTCATTTCTATAAGCCCTCATCTGGGGATGTCTGGTTTGATAACTGTCATTCACCTGGTTTATTACAAGCTCTGAATCTCCTAGAACTCTTATCCTTTGTGCTCCCAGATCTTTCAATGCATGCAACCCAAGTAATAAAGCTTCATACTCAGTCACATTATTTGTGCCTTCAAATGTTAATTTATATGATAAAGCTTTAAAATCCCTGATAGGAGAAATTATATATACACCAGCACTAACATTTTCCACAGACCCATCAAAATACATGGTCCACAATCCATCTCTTTTCTATTTCTTTTCCAAAACATCTTGTTCCTTTACTCCCTCTTCATTCTTTTTAGATTTAGTTTGCAATGTAGATTCCAAATCGCATGGGACAGTATCATTAAAGAAAATAGAAGAGCCCAAATCAGTATCGACAGCATATATATGATGAATATCAGGTCTATCTTGGTTGCTCAGTACATGAGTTCGTTTCTCACTGTATAACCTTTTACTTCCATTTTGAATAGGAATAGTGTCGTATGACATGTCCATTTGTAAACTACCTTTTAACTTTGAATTCCAAGACCTTGATAACAATATTCCAAATTTTGGTGGAATGTCTACTACTACAACATCGATCACTATTGTTTTAGCTGGCAATTTATTTAAATTCACTACCATATCTTTAATTAGACCAAGACGTTTCACCCTCTTAGAACCAAAGGAATACAAATCTTTATATGGTCTCGTAACTTCCAATCCCAAACTTTCAACTACTCCTTTAGGCATTAGATTATGTGATGCACCTGAGTCTAACATGGCATTATGTACAACCATATCATGCACATTCAAACTCAAATAAATCGGAGGAACCTCTTCATCATCTATACTTTCAACCTTTGGCCCAAATGAAATAGTAGGATTATCATCTGTCAATTCTAAAATGTCTGATTAAAACTCTCCTTGACCTTTAACCATCCTTGTTATCGTATCCCTGTATTCATTATTCCTCAACAACTCAGTAAAAGGAACAGAAATTTTCAACTTGGAAAGTTCATTCTGCATATTGAAGATAGAAGTAACTTTCCCTACATCCAATGGTGCCATTTGTTTCATTCCTTTTGTTTTTTCTATTTTATTCTCAACTTCTTTATTCACAACAGGATCTTTTTGTATTTCCTTTCCTTTTTCTGTATTTAATGAACTGGTAGAAGGATGGTTTGAATTTAGCCTCCCTTTATTTACAACAACATCTCGATTCCTCAACCTGATTTTCCTTTGTACATCATCCACAACATGCAAATAACCCCTCTGATACTGCTCTGATTCCTTCTCAAAATCATCATTTCCACCTTCCTGTGCAAACATGTGATGTTATTCTTCAGTGAGGTATATCTCTGAATCTAATTCCCGAAAAAGATGAATTTCATTTTCAGCTGGTTCTTCTTCATCTGCAACATAATTCTCAGGGAAAGGTGGTCAAATCTGTTTTTCTTCTGGATTCCTTGGGTTTCTCATATCTCTTTGCCTATTTTTTGGAGGCATAGGAGGATTTGGCCTTCTAAAATTCGGATTTCTGACTTGAAGATCAGCTTGTTCTCTATTAAATGATCTATTGTCCATAGTAAATCTATCCATTAACTTTTCCATTTTTTCAACATCATTTCAAATTTTATATCAGTAGCAGAAGAAGAAGTAGAAGGCATATTTTCTTCTCTAATTTTCCTCTTATCAATGTCTCTTTGTTTCATCTTTCCACTTGCCATCATATTTGCTTCCACTTATAAAGCATCTGTGAACATGGCAGCGAGACTTGCTAATTTTCTCTCCCTTAATGAAAATGAAAAATCATTATCAAACGCCTCAACATAATGAAGTTTAGCAGCAGCTGCAGAAGGTTTTATATCCTCTGGAATGGAATTATAAACTCTCATAAATATGCTTGAAAATTCATGAACAGATTCAAAACCTCGTTTCTTAAGACTATTGTATTGGGACAAAAGCTGCAAAGGGCTTTGTTTATCATCCCACCTTTCTAAAAATGCATTTTGGAAAGCTTGAAATGTCAGGATAGATGTAGCTGGCAAATATTTAAACCATTTCTTCGCTTCCCCTGATAGGCTTTGAGAAAACAACCTCATTTTAACATCTACATAATCAACTTCCTCCAAGTCAAAAAAATCTTCAAATTTTGTCCCGTGTTGCTTTCCTGTTATACCTCCCTCTCCATCAAATAAATAAATTCTCTGGGAATAATTTTGGGGAAGATCATGCAATACAACAGGCAAACGTAGATGAGCAAATATGGCTGCCATTGGTGTAGGTGGATTTGGAGGGACTGGGGAATTTTGAATGATTTGAACAATAGGTCTTTCTTCAACCTTCACAGACTGCTGAAGATCTCTCCAAAGGGAATAAAGTAAATAAGATTCTAATCTACGAGGGTTGAATTCAACATTTTTAAGATCATATTCAGATTTAGATTTCAACATTAATTTCCCATCCTTGATCCAGGATGCTATGAAAATATTGAGAGGATGATGCACCAAACAGAGAAATATCTATTTTTTCTTTGTCTTTTTTCTTAAATAATTTTTCTAGATCTTCCAAACTTCGTAAAACTTCAGTATCAAAATTACCTCGTGTGTGTCTTTTCGAAGCCAGGATGTCTTTTGAAATCTTGAAATAATTTAAAATGGAATCGCCAGGGCAAATGTACAACCTTCTTTACTCACAAAAATTCTTGTTTTTCCACAGAAATCTTTTCTTGATCTTTTATAAACTTTGTCATTCCTCCCAGGGCTGATTTGCACATTCGTTCCCTGGCAATGGTGCCAATTTGTTAGCACTCAAAATATACCCAAGGTTGTGAAAGGTAATCTTAAGGTAACAACAAAAACCACTTTAGAAAGAAACTGGATTTTCTTTCCGGAGAGGGATCTCTCATATATAAATTTAACAAGGCCAGATATTGGAGTCAATAATTTAAGTTATGTGGATGGTTGAAACAACACATATAACCATTGGGTAATGGAGTCAAAACAGATAAAAATAATACAAAGCTTCATACACAGAATTCCAACAAAGGCAAGATAATCATTCAGTTACAGTCATTCATTGATTTTCAGGTGATATGAGAGAAACATGAGCAGTCCATCAATATAGAGCATCACAAGATGAATTCCATATCAAATTTAGAGAAAATATTTGTGAATATCTAAAATAATAGTTAGAGCATAACATGTATGAATTCTAAAACTATTAAACACTACGTTCAGATATGAAAGAAAACAGAATGGAAGGTAAACACTTAGAAAGCAGTCACAAGGAAAGAAGGCATAGACTGTAACATAAAAAACACATGAATCTTTGAAGATCAACTAGCATTCGACTCTGTAATTTCATTCAAAAATAATAAGTTCTCAAAAACATTGGTCCAAACTTATGGGCTCCAACCCCCAATACATCAAATAAATTCAAATATATACAAAAATAGTTTCTTCCCAAGAAGATCAATAACAAAATAATCTAGTAATCATAAGTTTTTTGTAACCATATCCCTAATAACTAGGAATAATAATTACATGCTTTGATTGAAATAATAGATTGCTTGATTATAGCAAACTCCGTAACTGCAAAGTATAACTAACAAATAGCTTCCCGAACTGCAACACCTGTCTTCATGAATGTAGTCGGTATCTGGTCTTCCCAAATTTCTCCATGATCTTCCATTGTTCCACATTTGGAGTGTCATATTCTGTCATCTCTCTTATTGACACCTCCAAATCCACACAAGCTTCATAATACACGGTTGGAAATCATTTTTTAATAATTAAAAACCTGTCCAATATCTCAAAGTCTTCTGTCAATTTTTCCACATTAACCTTTCCTGTTAACCCTTTGACTAAATCTTCAAATTTGGAATGATCCATGCGATTTTGTACCAGTAAGCTGTGATATTGTTCTGGGGAAAAAAACCGTCCTTCGTCATCCCAAAAAGAAGGGAGACCATCATCAAATAAATCTTTAAAAGCAGTCCTGAAATCCTTTATTTGAGAAGACATTTTATTTGCCTTATCCTGCACCACTTTCATGATTTGATGTTTGTTGATAAACCTTTTTTCCCATAACACAATTGCTACCATGTCTTTGATCCCAATGTCCTGCAAATTTTGATATGTTAAAGAATTCAAGAAATTTACAGCATTGTGAGCAGTATTCAAAGGCTTCTTTTCCATAGTTTCATTGGCCAATTTCAATCTTTGAGTAGCCAAATTTACCAGTGCACTTTCATCATCAATAAAATTTAAATAATGGCTGAACTTGGTGATCTCCACAGACAAGGTATCCCAAATCAAATGTTTAGCTCCCTGTAAATGAGCTTTTCCTGTATTTCTTTCTTTTAATTCATTGAATTTTTTTTGTAATTGGATTTTATCATTCTATGCTTTATTCTTTTCTTCAATGCTCTTAGTCGATTCTGATTTGATCTTTTCATTCTCATCTTTCAATTCTTTAATCTCCACTTCTTTCAAGCTCACCTAGGACATAGGAACTAATAAGGCATCTGTAGAAAATTCATTTAATGGTCTTTCAACATTAACCAGGGGTAAGTCAGTATCAACAAAGGGTTGACTCATCAATTCTTCCATAACTTCTTTTTCATCATTTTGATCTTTTTTCAACTTTGCAATCTGAGCTATCTATTCAGCCCTTTCTACCTCCCACTTGTTTTTCTCCTCGTGCAGCTTCAATGGTTTTCCTTTATAATCCATCATTTCCTGATATACTTTCTCTTTTTCTTCTTGAAAGGCGAATAATTCTGAATATTGAACATGTTCAGTATTAGGGACTTTAAGCTTCTTTTTCAACACTTGAATGGTATTATCCTTTCCCTCTAGAAGCGTTTTGGTCACCTGCATATTACTTGGTTCGGTCCCTAAGCTTACAACATCTCCCTGCAACTTTTTAATTTGAATCAAATTTGCTTTATTTTCAACCTTTTCATGCTTCAATTGAACTTCCATCTTATCTACAAGAGACTGTAATTTAGTCATTTTCATAATTGCATGTAATAAATCAGAATAAATAACATCTCCAGTTTGTTTATGGAGTTGTATTTTATCAGGTTCGCTAATTTTGTCCAGCTTCACCTCCATTTCAAACACTTTCTTATCACTTGCCACAACAAATTTTAGGGTATTCCTCTCCGCGTCTCGAGTAGAAATCAATGAAGTCTTTTGATTGATTAATTTTCTAACTCGAGGAAGCAGATTCTTAGTTTCCTCCGACGACTGCATTTCTTTATCAGCATAACTCGAAATTAATTATGTCTTGGATTTGTAATGGGAACTAGACTTTGTCTTACTTTCATCTCCGAAGGAATATTGATGTATCTGTATAGACTTTTTCTGGAACAGGACCATCTTCTTTAAATATTCTGAAATAGTTTGCTCACCTTGAGGGTGTGTTTTGATATTTTTATGGGAAATATCTTCATCTACATCCATGCCATCTGCTTCGGAAAGAGTCCTTTTATTCATAATGCTAGAATTAACAGGCGCTTGAGCCACTTCCTCCTATCTTCATTAGCTTCTATATCATCTTCAAAATAAGCCAGATTTGCTATTTTGTCTAATCCCTCAACAACTTGATGATCAAATGGCTTATTCTTGTTCAGTTGCTTCCTCTGAGGAATGATATGATGTGGGTCATAATTCACTTTTTCCTCTTTTTGAAAATCCATAACTTTTAACAATTTCTCTATGACTAACAAGGTGCTTTTATTCTTAAAAATGAAAGGACCAACTTTGAGAGGAAATTTAACATTGGAAGATTTTTTAAACGCCTCAAAATGTTCCTCTTCTGCATATAACCTCTGTCTCATAAACTCTAATGCAAATTTTCTTGGGGTCAAGAAAGTGGGTAACTTGTATGGTTCTCCAGTGAACCCATACAATCTAAGAACAATAAATTCTTTATGCAAAAACCAATCTCCTATTTTGTCTTCTGAAGAAGACTATAACATAAGTCTCATGTCTTCCAACACCCTTGGCAAGGCATCATCGAAAATGAATTTGTAAATCTCGGCCATGATTGTATTTATGAACTTGAACATGTTAATTTGTTTCGGAAGGTCTGGAGAGAACATGGTAGACAAGAACTACAACTCCGACACATTAGAACACAAAAGCATGTTCAACAAATATGACCAATATATGAAGAACCTAAATTTAGGAAATTCAACCAATTGGGTATGGATAACTTCGGCTAAATACTCATTAAGATTAAAACAACAAGTTGAATGGGATTCATGGTCAGTCGAACCTATACTTGGCAAAAAACCTAAAACGACTTCATTGATATGCGTATCATCATCCAAACCCAAAATTTGACTCACAAGTGACATGACCAACTACATTTCCTCCTTGAAAATATTGACATTGTATGGCAGAAATAAACCCTCTAACGACTGACCATCTTTCATAATACTAGATAAAAACTGACATCTGACTTCGGTTTTACAATTTTTATACAATTGAATTAAGACTTGCTCATTTAAAGATTCATAACTATCAAGGAAACTATCAGGCAGACTCAATACCCCGCGAACAGTTTTCGTGTCAACTCTGCAAAGGATTTTTGGCGTTGTATGACTCATAATAACTCTTTCAAAAGATGAGTAACTATTTGCACACCATTCGACAAATTCAGGGAAAGATAGAGTTTGTTCAATAGCAAAGTAATATAAGAAAGAACTGCAGACATTCAGAATATCATTCCCTCGTGAATTACGCTGCCGCAAACGCTCCTTTGAAACTGATACACTACATACTGACATAATAGGGTCAAATGCATTCCTCTCCCTATCAACAACAACCTCCTCCCTCTCATCTAGAACTCTGCACAATATTTCTGAACCCTGTTCCTTCTCCATAATAAAATGATGGTGACAAGTCTTCAACAAAGTCTTAGTGTTTTAAGGCTTACTTGGTAACTGTTAGATACGTAGAATTTGACTTTCGGAAAAAGATTGCACACTGTCCCTTCTTCTTTTCACCAGCAGCATGCAAATGAAATGAATTTACCTAGGTCAACTCACGTTTTATACAACGGATCATTCCAGGACCCTCAACAAGTTGTTTTTCCTTTACCGCTTTCCTCAGCGGAACTGACTAAAAGTCACCACGTGGAAAGTGGTTTAAGTTCCGCTACCACTCATCCTTTTTAATTATCTCACAGCTTTACACTTTGGAGTAAACTATGACTGTTGATAAGACTTCATCTCTTGTCTGAACCGTCAGATCAAAATCTGTTCTACGCAATTCCGCCAGCACTTTTTATTTTTTCAACCGTGCATCTTCACATCATGGACTACCTCATGATCGTAGATTTTATTTTCTTTATCTCTTGGCCATCGATATTTCTATCTTGTTAACCAATTCCGCTTCTCCATCAAAACTTCTTTCATGTGCAACTTTTCCCAGCGGATCAATTTGCAACCTTAGATTTACATGCTCATAAATCTACACCTTTGAATTGTGCAATGACTTAACCAAAGTGCGCATTTTATTAAGAGTTTCATGACTACCAACCCTTTACCAATTGTTCAACATAGAGGGTGTTAACACATACCACCAACTACAAAAGTTTCAAAGTCTTCTTCAACATATCAAGGCATGTCCATGGGCTCTACCTCCATCTACATCCCAATATCCATATAACCACAAATAGGACCATACATCATCATGGTTCAAGCTCTCCATATCATTAAAAACATATCCATTGGTTCCACTATATATTCATCACCATAAGAGTACCAAATCCCCAAAAGAGGGGTACAAAGACCTCACCACTAGTTTACAACACTTTATGGGCTTCATATGCATGATAACAAGGATACAACATGCCAATGACCATAAGAACATCAAACCACCATATATGTGGGTTCAATATCTAAACTTTAGAGGACACCAAGCACCCCATAATAATGGGTTCCAACATACCACCATAAGTGTGGGTTCCAAGAACTTCATCACAGCTTCTTCAACAAGAAAGTGGCTTCATAGGCTTCTTCAACCACCTCAACCATATTAGGAGACTCTCAAGGGTCAACATCCATTATGACATCACCTGTGGGGTTTCCAAACCTCCTCCTGGGGTACCATGACACCATTAGAGCATGAATGACCACAAGATGGGTCATTAATGCTTCTCCAACACATCTAGGGTTTCTCCATCATCTATAAGGGATTCAAGACCATTTCTAGGGTATTCAACACCATCAGCAAGGTCTTCAACATATTCAACAAGGTGGTGGCATCAAGATCCACCCTCGTGGGTACAAAGACCTTGTCAACTGGGTACAAGGTGCTTCAAGGCACAAACCCACTCTGTAAAGGATCTAAGGCACTGTTGGCGGGACTTAGTGGCATCAATGACATCCTATGGGGTCACTACAAGTCCATGTTGGCATCAATGACAATTTCATCAACACGAATCTCCATATTTGATCTGAAACGCCCCCAAATCTGAGCCATCCATCTGCACTTTCGACATTATCACCAAGATTTTCCTTCCTCGCACCTTGGATTAACAGAATCATTGTCAGTCATGTTGAAATATTGTAACTTCAAATAATATTCTATATGTATCTTTTGTGTTCCCCGATGGTCCTACCGAGAGAACCACTTGTATTATATTGTACCTTTATGCTTCTAATCGGAAGAACTAATAAGATTCATGAGGTTGTCCCCTCTATTTGTAAAGGTGGGTCATTAGCACCCCAGTGTGGTTACTTGAGCCTACATGTGTAACTCGAGCCTACATGATTAACTCGAGCCTACATGTCGGATGAGTTAATTCAAGTGAACGGATGAATATAAATAGAGGTGTGGTGCTCCTCATTTGTGACACACACACTCTCACTTGTGGAGTGCATTAGTGGAGAAGAGAAGTCGTTGGAGAAGGAGGAGGATCAGGCTTTGATCTCCTTGTTGGTTTTATATTTTATCTTTTATCTTTTTGGGGCATCTATATTGAGGAATCTTTTGCTGGGTTTTTCTCTTTAGGGTTTTCCCAGGATAAATCTTTGTGTTCCTTTTGTATGGTTGTGCTTATCTATCTTTCAGTGATCCTGTTTATATGCTTTTGTTATGAAAATGAAATGAAGTACTGATGTCTTAGCTATGCATATGAAAAGTTAACATGGGATCAGAGCCACCCTGAAAAGAAGACATTGTGCAACTAAAAAATCTAGGGCTTCTTACTTTTTGTTTCTCTCTCCACAATCGATCAGCAAAAGAAGGCTAGGCTGACTCTCCATTGAAGGGCACATCTTTCTGTCGAAGCGGAATTCGATTCCGAGCATTTCCAGTTTTTGGTGTGGGAAATTAGGGATTCTTGCAGAAGAAGAATTTTTGAGTGAGCCCAACATAGGATTGCTCTCCTAATCAAAATCGAGTTTTAGAGACCTGGATCAAGATTTTTGGTTGGGTGAAACTCAGGGAAAGTCAAACCCTAGTTTGACCCGGAGCTAGAAAAACCCTAAATACTAAAACTGCTAAGTTTTGGTATATTCGCTATATCCCAATATTCGCAAAGGTTCAGGAGCTGAAAATTGCAGAGACCGAAGATATAATCCTGATAAACACTGTGACCACAATTAAGCCTCATATTCGCTATATTCTAGGAGATATGATCCCTCCAAGTTAGGGTTCCATCCTCTTCTAGAATTCATCCATAAACAGGACACCTAGGGAAAATTGATATAGATTGGGCTACATAGGTCCAAATGGAACTCCTGAAGATGTTCCAGAAATAGTATGGATTTTACTTTCTGTGGTCCAAATTTCAAAACCTGAAGATGAACCAGTGACACGTGGCATGCCGTACAACTTCACTGTTATGAATAGTCCTGTAACAGGTCACCTTGGAAAAATGATCATAACTCCCAATTTGTGAGACCAATTCTGATGAAACCTATGGTTTTGGATCAGGGGCATGCGAGGATACCTCAGTGTGAAATTTCAAACATAGAGGAGTAGTAACTTCGACGATATCATAGAAACAGTAACAGACATTTCTGCATAAGAAATTGGAAAACTAGGGCTTCCTGTTCCAAGAGCTTCCCTCCACTGTTTTCAAAAAAGGAGTACATTGGACAGCTCCATTTGAAAATATCTATCTTTCTATCCAATCAGATCTGAAATATTCCAAGTTTTGAAAATTAGGTTTTCTCTGACAAACCCTAGATCAGCTAGTTCCGGAAGCAGGACGGACACCTCAAATCGGTAAGATCTAATCTTTTGCTATTTGCATTTGAGGTTCTCATTTCAAAATGATCTATCACATCAGCTTGATTATAAGCTTGGTGAAGTTGAAAACTTCCAAGCATGAAAGTATTTGATCCCTCTGAAGAAAATGAATTGGACACCTACATGAGTAGAGAGGTTCCAGTTCTGGAGGGAGATGAGCCTCAAAGCCTTACACAAGAAGAACTTGATCAAGGCCAAGAAGATCACTGTTGATTCAATCACGGATCAACTTGTACCATAAGTGTCTTCCCTAAAGACACCGAATATTTTTGATTCCTTGATCAAGCTATTTGAAGATAAGAAGATGGATTTGAGAAAACAGTTGAAGAATGTGAAGATCCAAAATGCATAACATCTTGAAGTGGTAGAAGAAGAAGCAGAGAATGCAGAAGTGGTGATAGCCACCTTGAATGGCCTCCCATGATCATGGGATTCATTCATGCGAGGAATGTGTGCCAGAAGGAAGTGATTACTTTTAGTTGACTTTGGGAAGAAGAAGAAACTCGTCTCATAAGAAGAGAAGAAGAAAGATGGGAGCAAATTGAAGATCAAGCTCTCACCATTCAAATAATATCCCTCAAGCGATGAGGAATATGAAGAACTCAATTCTTGACGAACCTGTTATCCATCTTATCATTTGGATAAGAAATGATGATTTCATGAATGAAGAAGATGATGAAGGAGAATGATCAAGAAGGATTCTACCCACAAAACAAACAAAAGATAAGTATTCAATTGTCATTTAATGATATTGTTCTGTTATGTATATTTAGTTGATGTGTTATGCATGATAGATTGTTTGCATTAATGACTATATACTACTAATATGCATGTGATCGGTAAGTATCCCATGGTGCTATACATCTCTCCATTGCTACTTATCTAGAATGAAACCTCTTTACATGACATATTGGATTAATGCACAATCTCAATGATGTCATCTAGAAAGTTTCCGTGAGATATGGATGAATGTTGTATTGGCTAAACAGTTGCATGATGCATAAGAATTTGTCATTATGCATATGTTTTATGAAATAGTTCTAACCATGCAATTGGTGCATTTGAATTGTAGGAAAGGTCCTGAACAACCTCCTACAAGAAAACAAGGATGAGACTTGTTTTCAAGAACAAGTGATGACAGTTCAATAAACATGAATCTAAAGCTCCTAGGGTCAGAGACACCATGACAAAAGAAAGAGCTTCAGAGAGCGGTAGATCCACCTCGAAGGATGAAGACCACCATGGGTATAAGAGATAACTCAAGATGAAGAAAAGAATGTTATGATCAAAGAATAACAGTTGATCATGGGGAATGATGTATACAATATGATTTCGAGACATAAAGGGAAGTGCGTAGTATCTTCCATATGGATCTACAAGAACAAGTGTACAAAGCAAAGGTTCATGATTTGCCTCAGAAAGAATAGACTATGACATGACATACTCTATTGACAAGTATATATCAAGCATAGAGCCACCTATACAGAATAAAGAGGGAAGATGATACTCCACTTCAGGGGGAGTGACTACAGAAGATATCTAAGTTCGACATGGTACGACATGATGGACAGCTTCCTGCTGGATCGAGACTTTACCAAGAGTAAAGAGGGTTCCAACCTTCAAGGTTGAATGCAGAAGACTAGGATATGTTGATGACCTGACAAGACGAACTCATGGAAGATGTTATGATGAAAGAATCTAGAATGATGTTTGGGATACAGTTCCCAAACCAGAAGGAAAGAGTATAGTATCCTCCAAATGGATATGCAAAATAAAGCATGCAGCTGACGAAAGTATTGAGAAGTATAAAGCAAGATTTGTGGCCGGAGGTTTCTCTCAGAAAGAGGGAATTGATTATGAAGAGACATTTGTCCCAGTAGCACAGTATACTTCAATTAGAGCTACCATGGAACTTGCATCCATGATGAAGTGGGACTTACACCAGATGGATGTGAAAACAGCTTTTCTAAATGGTGTGATCAAAGAAGAAGTATACATAGAACAACCACAAGTATTTGGAGTTGAAGATAGACATACTCACGTATGCAAGTTGAAGAAGGCATTATATGGTCTTAAACAAGCTCCTCGAGCTTGGTATGAAAGAATAGATGGTTTCTTGTTGAGCATGGGCTTTACCAAAAGTAAAGCTGATCCTAACATTTATCTCAAGGTTGTAGAAGATGAACTTGTCATCCTGTTATTATATGTGGATGACTTATCCTTGACAGGAAATGAGAAACAGGTCATGGAAAGCAAGAAGAAACTAGCAGAAGAATTTGAGATGAAAGACCTTGGGTTAATGCATTATTTCCTAGGTCTGGAAGTATGGAAAAGTTTAGAAGACATATTTCTCAACTAGGAAAAGTATGCGGTATAGATATTGAAGAGATTCAATATGTTGGAATGCAAAGTCATGGCCACACCCATGGACTCCAACCTGAAGCTGTTAGCTGATGACTCATCAGAGTTAGTGGATATGACTCATTACAGACAAATCATTGGGTCATTGATGTACTTAACAAATACCAGACCAGACATTTGCTTTGTTGTGAACACCTTAAGTCAATATCTTGTTCAACCAAGATGGGTTCACCTAGTAACTGCAAAACATGTGATGAGATATCTAAAAGGGTCTATAGACTTTGGTTTATATTATGATGGTAGCCATGAGTATAGATTGTATGGCTACACAGATGCAGATTGGGTTGGAAGTATCTTAGACAGGAAAAGCACATTAGGTATATGCTTTTGTTTGGGCTCTGCTATGAGTTCATGGTTTAGCAGGAAACAGTCCAATGTTTCTCATAGCATGGCTGAAGCAAGATACATAGCAGACTGCTCTGCTAAGTTGTGAAGCCATATGGCTTCGGAAGCTGATATCAGGTCTCTTTGAACTGAAGCTGGATACTACAATGATTCTATGTGATAACCAGAGTTGTGATGACAGAGAACCCTATGTTTCGTCGTAACACATAGAAATCCGGTATTCATGAGGTTGTCCCCTCTATTTGTAAAGGTGGGTCATTAGCACCCCAGTGTGGTTACTTGAGCCTACATGTGTAACTCGAGCCTACATGATTAACTCGAGCCTACATGTCGGATGAGTTAATTCAAGTGAACGGATGAATATAAATAGAGGTGTGGTGTTCCTCATTTGTGACACACACACTCTCACTTGTGTAGCGCATTAGTGGAGAAGAGAAGTAGCTGGAGAAGGAGGAGGATCAGGCTTTGATCTCCCTGCTGGTTTTATCTTTTATCTTTTATCTTTTTGGGGCATCTATATTGAGGAAGCTTTTGCTGGGTTTTTTCCTTTAGGGTTTTCCCAGGATAAATCTTTGTGTTCCTTTTGTATGGTTGTGCTTGTCTATCTTTCAGTGATCCTGTTTATATGCTTTTGTTATGAAAATGAAATGAACTAATGATGTCTTAGCTAAGCATATGAAAAGTTAACAAGTCGTTGATCTTGCAACACCTCGGTTTTGACCTCGTTCGCATTAAATGTAGATGATGTATATATTGTAATTAATCATGGTGTAGAGCTAAAGGAAAAATCCCCACCATCGATTTAGCGTTTTATGTTTCGACGATTAAAAATCGTTGTCGTTGGTATTTTGTGCTAGCCGACACATTATAATTTTGGACATCATGTAAATATGCAATTTAATTAAAAACCAACAACCAGCTATGTCAATGCAATAAATAATGACATGGGGGCGTGAATTCCTAAGGATAAGGGGGGGAGAATATTCAAACCTTTGGGCTAATGGGGAAACGCCAAATTTCAAAGGGAGAAAACCCATTTTTGGGAAAACAAATTTTGACTTATGGGGCAAGTTATTGCCCAAAAATGTTTCCCATTCCTTCATGCATCCATGTTTTTGGTCTTCCCCATGTTTTTGGAGATCCTAGGCACTCTCATTCATGTTTTTGCAATTTCCTGTGTTTTTTCCCCATGGCTGGGAAGTTGTTTTTCTAACAGTCAGTGGCTGGGATCTCTACTGGGTGTTTTGGTTGTTGTTTCCTCATTACCCGACTGGGAAAAACATTTTTGGGTGCCACAACGAGTGGGAGAAGAGACCCACGATTTTTTATTGTGGTATGAATCCATTTTTTCCCACGTGAAGGCAATAAACATTTCTGAAAATGAATTGCACAGGATAAGTTGTTTTACTCAATTGTCATCCTTGATTTTGGCCTCCATGACGTTTTTTGTCAATCCCGGAACTTGCATTTCTCTGTATGCCTTTGATATTTTTGTCTGAACTAGTTTGGTAGTGGAAATGAGGTCTGAACTAGCTTGATAACCATAGTGTGAGAAGGAACCTCACAGACAGATCTAGGGGGTTGGTTTTCTTCTTTGCACACCCTGAATAGCACTGAATGGGAAGGCATAGCATGATGGACTGTGTAGCAGAGAAGGGGATGCTTCCTTGTGTTGGGTGTGTAGATGTTTTAGAAGTCAGGCTAGATCTAGTGCAGGTGTCCATAGCTTTGGGGTTGGGTTCACTAGCTTAGCATTCAACCTTTCCACCTCCTTTGCATCCTGATAAACCCAACTGTGTTGGCTTGGCTGAGTTTTTGTTGTATCATTGGCTATGTGTGAGTTTTCTAGTGTTCCCTTATTCCTTATGGGAATCATGCCCAGCTTGGGGGTGGCAGTGCTGTTGAGTGATTGATGAGCACACCTGGCCTATGGTTGGGTGGAACGTTGCAGCAACATAGCTGTTTGCGAGACAAGATTCTTCCAAGATAAGTATTCTTGTGTTTAAATCTTTGCATTTATATTTGCTAATGAATTAAAATGAACATGTTAAAGGCTGTGAATGAATGAATTTTTCTTCCGTTGTATGTTTACATTTTATGCATCTGTGTATGGTTAAGTTCAATGCATTTTATATTTATGTAAACGGGGCTAGCTTCCCGGATTAGATCACATCATGGTCGCGTTCCCTCTCGGGTAGACGGGCAGGGACATGACAGATCTAAACTATATATTCATCTGAACCGTTGAAAAGTGCTATCTTTACTAAATTCCGTTAAATCCAAGAATTCATTCCTCCTTGCACTTTCAATCTGCGGAATCAACCTCAATCGTTAATCTAGATCCATATTTAATATGAGACATTGGAACATGTGGCCCCTACCTAATACCACAAATATTCATCCCGACTTTCTTCGTGCTAGCTCACAATGCAGAATTATTTCTAGTGTTTGATCAAAACCTTCTTTCAATCTCCGTCGTTCAAAATTTAAGAGCCTGCCACATTCCACATATTTCAAATGTTAAATTATCCGCACATGTTGAATTAGAGGAATTTTTCTCCTCCATAGATATATTTCCGATTAGATCTCCTCCATCGAAATATGCAAACCTTTAAGAAATTCCACAGATTAGAAAACTTTCTTTCCACGAGCATGTTAGATCATCGGAATGTATCTCCTCCGTTGATCTTACCCCATCCTCAATCTTGGCCATTGAAAAATGCATGCCCTACAACATTTCGCAAATATGAAAAGTTTCTTTCTCCATGCAGGTTGAACTAGAGGAATCAATTTCCACCGTGGATCTTATTCCTTCTTAGATCTACATCGTCAGAATGTGTGGGCTCCAAGCTATTTCACATATTCGAGAAATTTATTCCTCCTTGCAAGTTAAAACAATCGAATTTTTCAGGACCGTAGATCTATCTTCAGTTATTCATCCAATGGCTAATTTTTCCTGCAAGTTAACCTGTCTCTGCCCTTACCAAAATTCCTTAAGCCTGTACATCTTATCTTGGAAGAATTACTAATAGCCATTGATATTCTCCGTTGTGCATTTAAACCCTTCATTCTTGTCACTATATAACCTGGAACAAACTTTCTCACTTACACACATTTCCAAGGTTCAAATCTATAAAACTTCTAGTCTATTTTTAGTCACTAGCACCATTGGGTCCACTTAGCCTAATTTGGGCACATGTTCCAATTACTAAAGTGTGATGAAGACTAATTGAGGCCTACTGCCATTGATTTCACTTGCATGCATCAGTTTAGGATCCTCATAGATCAATCCCTACAAATTAGGAGCCATTGGGAGTGTTGATACCAACCTCCATCAGTTGAGTTGAGTTGGTGACTAGTCAAGCTCAGTTAGGAGTCAGTTACATTCAGTTCTACTCGGTTAGTGCTAGGATTGCATGGGTGAATGTAGGTGAGGTACATTTACTCACATACCTCAGTCATTTAGACTAGTTAACACTGAATTAGACACTTGAGTTGTGATTTAGAACTCCGATGAACTCCGATAATGATTTAGACAAGGTCAGTTAACCATTCAGTCAAGTAGAGTGAAACCAATTCAAATTTCCTCACATAGGATTCGAATTGCATGAGGCTATTTAGCCATTGTACTTCATTGTAATTATTATCTAATTACTTTTTAGTAATGAAAGCATTCACAGTTGCAAGCCATTTTTGCACTGTTTCATTCTTCAATTGTTGAGTAAATTGTGTGATCTATTTTGTGAGTTGTGTGTTGATCCATAGATATATGTGCTCAATTTAATATGGTATCAGAGCCTTGGTAGGGCAAGGAACTTCTCCTACTATAGATCCATACTTGGATCAACAAAAAAAAATTGAGAAAAATTGCTCCTTTCAGTACTGCACCAGAAGCGGAGAATTTACCACTTAATATCCCAAGTTAAGGAATTTTTTATCAAGATTGCTTGATCAACTATGCTGGGTGTGAAGGAAATTCCAAAAGCGCAAAATGTCGACCTTATTTTGTTTGTTTGATTGTGTGATTTACAGGTTTATTAGTCCTCTTCATTTCATTTTCTACAAGCAGCTCAGTCTCCTTCACAGCATTCGCTACAGCAGCTCAGTCTTCTCCACTGCATCCTAGATGGCCTCTCCAATGGAGCTCCTCACTCCTTTCAACTATCACTAGTGGAAGGAGGACATGGAGATGCAGCTACACTCCAAAAGACTCTTCAGACTCACAGTGGAGACAGAGAAAGAGCCAATTCATTATGTTGACAAAGAAAAGTACTGGAATAGGCTTGATGAAGCCTACAGATGCTTATGCCTCTCAATATCTTGAGATCTTCTCTTCCATGTCAATGGATTGAAGACTCCCAAGGATTTTTGGGATAATCTTGCCTCCTTATTTTACAAGCAGGATGATCTAAGGATCTATCAGCTGGAGAATGAGCTGATCTCTCTCCATCCAGCCAATTTCGAAACACTAAATGACTTCTTCACAAAATTCAAGGATCTAGTGTTTCGATTGAAGCTGTCCAAGGTTGAGAAGGAGGATGATCAACTCATCCTTTCCATTCTCTCCAAACTTGGTGCAGACTATTCAGTATTTGTGTCAACATTTAATTCTATGAAGCTTTCTACTCCAAAATGGAAGATGCCTACTCTTAACTCCTTCATTGAATCTCTCACTCAGGAGCATGACAAGTTGATCCAAATGGGGATCATTCGATCTTCTAGAGATCAAGCACTGGTTGCAAGAGGAACTAAGGTAGTGAATGATAAAGGGAAGCAAAAGGATGAGTCTCCTGTAGAGAAAGAGCAGTCAAATGAGCCTTCAGGTTCGAAGAGAAGCAAGAAGAATGGAAAAGGAAAGACACTATGTTCTTACTGTGGAAGGGGATTTCATCTAGAAAGCACATGTATGAGAAGAACAATTGATGAGATGTCTCTTCAGTGAGCCCACTAGCTTAGCAGACAATGCTTCCATCTCCTGATAACCTGATAAACCCAACTTGTTGGCTTGGTTATGTGTTGTTGTGTACTCTTGGTCTGATAAACCCAACTGTGCTGGCTTGACTGAGTTTTGACATATCTTTGGCTATGTGTGAGCCTGCATAGTTTCCTTATTCCTTATCAGAATCATGCCCAGCTCGGGGGTGGCAGTATTGTTGAGAGACTAAGGAGCACACTGGTCAATGGTTGGGTGGAACGTTGCAGCGACATAGCTGGTTGCGGGACGAGTCTCTTCGTAAGATAATTATTCGTGTCTATTTCATCTCTACAATTGTATTTGTTGTTTAATGAAAATGATGAACATGCTAAATGCTTGAATGGAATGTAGTTTGCTTCCATTATATGATAAATAATTATGGATCTACGCATGTTTTAGTTCAAAGCATTTCAATTTTTATCATGTGTATGTTCATGGGGCTAGTTGCCTGGATAGATAGCAGTAGCGGTAGTGTCCTCTTCACCGATCGGAGGGTAGGGTCCATTACAATGTGGTATCAAAGCTTCGTTGCAGCATGGGCCTCAATGGTCCATGAAAAGCAGTGACAGAGGCATGGTTCATCTCTGTTGAGCATAGGCTAACAGGGAGTATTTCAAAAAAAAATATAGGTATGGAAAATATCGGATGACTTAAGCTGAGTCCATCCGATACGTCGAATGACTTAAGATGAGTCCATCCGACAAAGAAACCAAAGCAGGGAGAAAATTTTTGAAAATTATTCTAAGTTTGAATTTTTGCCGAAGGTCTCGGCTGGGAGGAGCCGAAGGTCTCGGATGGGTGGAGCCGAAGGTATTGGTTGGGTGGAATCGATGGTCTCGGATGGGATGAGCCGATACATCGGCTAACAACCCAAGACCCAGCCGACAAGGAAAACAGAGAAGAAAAATTTTGAAAATTTTTCTAAGTGTCAAAATCATCGGAAGATGTTTGTTGAAGTGGAGCTGAGGTGTCGGCAAGGCTCGCCAGAAGGGAGTCGATGCGTCAGAAGACAAAGAAAGATCGATCCGATAAGGCGTCAGAAGACAGAGGAAGATTGATTTGATAAGGTGTCGGAAGACAGAGGAATATTGTCACGTCCTGGTCTTGACCCCGTTACATTAGATGTATATGATATATATATTGTAAAGGATCATGGTGTGGAGCTAAAGGCCAAGGCCCCGCCATTGATCGACTATGCTGTGTTTTGGGATTTAAATTGTCACCGATGGCATATCGGGGCATGCGGCACATATTAAGTTTCAGCATCATGTACATATGCATCTATAATAAAAATAAACACAACCAGCTACAGTCGCGGCAACTAAATCGAAGGGGCATGATTTTCTAAGGATAAGGGGGGGAGTGAAATATTTAACCTATGGGCCAATGGGGAAAAGCCAAATGTCTATGAGAGGACCCATCAAAATGTCAACTACCTTTCTTGTCTTTTTCCCCAATCATTTATTTCTGCCAGAATGTGGTTGAGTTAGTTATTGCATGGAAGGGGAAGAGTATGGGCAACCAAATTCGAATTGGGTAGAGACCCATTTTTTTTTTAAAACGTGTTCTGACTTCCTTGGCAAGGAAGATGTCCAAAAACGCAGGCCATTCTGCCATACATCCACGTTTTCCATTTTCCAGACCATTCTTCCTCACGTTTTGGGAGCTGCTGGTGCATTTTCCCTTCACGTTTTTGACAGTTTCATGTGTTTTTACCATGGGTGTGCAGAGCCATTCACGTTTTTGGCTATCTCACTGACTATTGGTCTCACGCACAGACTATTTGGGGGCGTTTTCCCTTGCTGTGAGTTGTGTTCACTGATAAGCTTCAGGACTGTGTGTTTTCCCCCATGTTGTGAGCCGTTTTTTTCTGTTACGTATGGGGCTGTGTAATTCGTTTTTACTGTTCAAGCTGTGTTAGCTAAATTGATTGCCTGAGTGCAATGGTTGGTCGTTGGACTATGTGAGGAGTAAGGATTTTGGCTTGGTTGCTTGATAAACTTGGTGCTAGAAACCACACAGACAAAACTAGAGGGCTGGCCTTCTTCTCCATCACCCTTGAATAGCACTGGAAGGGAATGCAAGGCCTGAGGGACTGTGTGGCAGAGAAGGGACTGATTCCTTGTGTTGGGTGTGGATGGGTGTCTTAGAGGTCAGGCTAGTTTTGGTGTAGGTGTTCTTAGCTCTGTAATGAGCTCACCAGCTTAGCAATTAGCCTTCTCTAGCTCCTTAATGGCCTGATAAACCCAACTTTGTTGGCTTGGCTGTGTGTTTTGTACATCCCTGGCTATGTGTAAGCCTGCTAGTTCCCTTATTCCTTGGAGAATCATGCCCAGCTCGGGGGTGGCAGCGTTGCTGAGAGATTAAGGAGCACGCTGGCCTATGGTTGGGTGGAACGTTGCAGCGACGTAGCTGGTTGCGGAGCTAAGCTTTCATAAGATAAGTAATCTTGTGTATTTTACCTCTGCAATTCAATATTTACTGTTAATTCAATGGAATGAACATGTTGAATAAATGCTTGTTTGAATGAAGGATATTTCCGCTATGTATGATGATTAAAATGCATTGCGCATGACAAACATTCCTGTGTGCACATTTTAGATAAATGTTCAATTTGTATGTTTAAGCATTATGTTCCAGCAATTTTTAAGCCTGTACATGTTCATGGGCGGTTAGCCCGGTCTGTTAAAGCCATTAGATCGCGTCCTCTTTGCCGGTCGGAGGCATGGGGACGTGACAAAATGGTATCAGAGCTTTGAGTTGCAGCATGGGCCTGCATGAGCCGCCAAGATGCAGTAACAGGGGTTACATTTCATTCTGCCCAGCAGAAGTCTGAATGTGGAAGACTGTGGAAAATTTGAAATTGGGAAATTTTTGTTTAAGTGTGAACAGTCGGAATATCGGGAGAAGTTCCCTGTCCGTCGTTGCGGACGGTCTCACGAAGTCCCTATCCGCCATTGCGGAAGGTTTCGTGAAGTCCCTATCCGCCATTGCGGAAGGTTTCACGAAGTTTTCCATCCGACCGTTGTGGAAGAAGTTCGGGTTGTATTCTGCCGTTGCGGAAGAGTTAGAAGTCTTTTCCATTCGACGTTGCGGACGGCGAAGCAATCATGCTTCCAACCCAAAATTCACCCGATCGCCGACGCCACAGAAAAGTTAAAAATTCGGCTAAATATGGAATGGTCGGGCCATCGGAGGAAGTGAAATTCCGCCGTTGCGGATGGATTAGTAAAGTCTCCCGCCCACCGTTGCGGATGGAGAATCGATTTGGCTCCGATTGGAAAGGCCTCCGACAGCCGACACAGCAAAAGAAAGTTGAAAATTTGGCTAAGTGTCGGAACGATCGGAAGGGAGAATGATCCGACGTCCGATGTTCCGAGAGTCAGCCGACGCTCGACGTCGGAAGGTTTGGAACGTTGTGCGAGCCGCCGTTGCGGAAGGATTGGGGCTTCCGGCGAGCCGCCGTTGCGGAAGGATTGGGGCTTCCGGCGAGCCGCCGTTGCGGAAGAATCCGCGAAGTGAACTTCCGACAATCGAGAATGCTCCGACGTCCGACGTTGCGGAAGGCTGGAACTTCTGGGGGAGCCATCGTTGCGGCTGCGAAGATGAACAGACCACCCGATCCCAAAGGCTTTCGACAGCCGATCAGAGATACAGCCGACAGCCGATTCGGCGGAGGAGAGAATGGTAAAGGAGCCGACACTGCGGAAGAGAGAATAGAACCGGAGCCGACACTGCGGAAGGAAGGATAGTTTTAGGGGCCGATTTCAACTATTTTTAGAAGGATTTTTCAGTTGTTTTCAGGGGAATTTTCAGGGCTGAAAATGAGAAAATTGGCAGCGATCTAATGCGCCAAATTGCGCGAAAAACAACAATTTACAAAAAAAAAAAAAAAATGAGGGCGCTGCCCTCGACCCGCCCTGCAGTGGCGTAGGGAAGCCACAAGGGGGAAAGCCCCCTTGACCCCCGTCGTCCCCCTCAGATAGATGTTCTTAATGAAGAAAGTTTTGTGTGTTGGGAAAACTATTGTTTTATGATTATTCCAAGAGAAGGTAAGTAATGTTGATTTGTATCAATGTATGCATCTAACATTTGTGTTATTAACAGGTTTGCAGAATCATAAGTTACCCTCAAGGGAAGTATTCCAAGTAAGTGCAGTTTGGGAAGTAAGTTGCGGTTCAGTATGAGAACCCATGACGGGTATGATGCCCAGGATTCTTACGAGAGAGCAGAAGATGCCATGGGAGAAAATGCCCGTAATAGAAATGATGACATTGAGTCTAATGGAAGGAGATTCCAAGAGACACCGCCAGATGTTGCAGCCACTATGAGAAGCTTGATCAAAGCCCAAGAAGAGCAGCATCAGTTGAATGCTGCAATGTTGTAGAGTTTGACAGACTTGCATAAGAAGATAGATTCTGGACGAGACACAGCAAGACCGGAAGGCAGTAAGAGCGGTACTAGGAGAAGGAGAAAGACTTCTAGTGGACCATCTGATTCAGAAGAATCCAGCAGGGATTCGAGCTTTTCTTCTCATAAAAGAAAAAGAAAGAGACACCATAGGGATCGCTCTCGTGATGAGTTTAAAAAGGCAAAACCTCCTACATTTGATGGTGAGGTAAAGACTGGACAAGAGGCTGAAGCTTGGCTTCTTGGTATTAAGAATTACTTTCAAGTGCATGATTATTCAGGAAACATGAAGGCAAGAGTTGCCATATTCAATATGAACGGAAGGGCATCCATTTGGTGGGAACACTTCAAGCAAGTGAAGAGGATCAGTGAAAGGAGACTGAAGTGGAAACAGTTCAAGAAGTATTTCAAGCGGAAATACCTATCTGACAGGTATTATGATGACAAGATTAAGGAGTTCCATGAGTTGAGATTGGGCCAGCAGACCATGGAAGAGTATGCTAATAAGTTTTTGGAGCTGTTGAGGTATGTCTGGTACATCTGAGATGAAAAAGTAAAGGTCCAGTGCTTTCTGAGTGGATTACCTCAGTCTTATAAAGATAGAATTGAGTTTTATGAGCCTAGAACTCTTGAAGAAGCAATAAGGAAAGCTAAGTATTGCTATGAGCAAAGCAAAGGTAAGCCAGATTACCATAAGGCATGGAAGGACAAGAAAAATGAGAAGTTTGACCAAAGGAAGAAAGGTTTCAAACCTTCTAGCTTCAGGAATCAGCAAAAGCAGCCATCCCAAGCAGCGAGTAAACCAGTTGGAGTGACCGGAGAAAAGCCTAAAGATCCACAACAGAACAGAGGGCCACTTCAATGTTGGAAATGTGGAGGACCCCACATGCGCAGAAATTGTCCACTCGAGAATGAGAGTGCCAAGCCAGCTTATAACGTTCAAGAAGCAGAAACAGTGGGTCAAGTAGCAAGGGAAGTTCCTAGGATTTATGCAGCACTGGAGGACCGTCAAGAAGATCACCAGTCAGCTGTGGTTGAAGTAGCAGGTAAGATTGTTGAGCAATCTGTTTCTATTTTGATTGACCCTGGTTCTACGCATAGTTACATTACTCCTAGAGTAGTGGATATGTATGCTTTTAAGAAAGTAAAGCATAGGAAGTCTTGGTTAGTTCAGTTAGCCACTAGAACTAAGAGGAAGGTCAGTGAAGTGGTAGAGAAGTGTCCATTGGTTATGAATGGATTGGTCACTTATGTAGATCTGAATGTTCTACCGCTTGGTTCGTATGATGTTCTCATTGGAATGGATTGGTTAGAAGCTCACAGGGTGAAGCTTGATTGCTACAATAAGACTTTTGAATGCCTAAATGAAGAAGGGAACCCAGTAGTTGTGAAAGGCATTCCAAAGGTGATTTCAGTGAGGCAGGTTTCGGCAATGCAGTTAAAGAAGTTCTGTAGGAAGGGTTTCCAGTTGTATGCAGCTCAGATTTTGGAGGAAACGAGAGATGAAACTCCTAGGTTGGAGGATTATCAGGTGCTATAGGAATTCGGGGATGTGTTTCCCGACGAGATTCCAGGGCTTCCTCCAAAGCGGGACATTGATTTCACTATTGAACTTGTGCCAGGAGCGGCACCAGTGTCCAAGGAACCCTACAGGATGAGTACATCGGAGATGCTAGAATTGAAGATGCAACTGCAAGAGTTGTTGGACAAGAAGTACATTCGACCGAGTGTGTCTCCTTGGGGAGCACCAGTTCTATTTGTAAAGAAGAAAGATGGTACACTCAGGTTATGTATTGATTACAAACAGTTGAACAAGGCTACTGTGAAGAATAAGTATCCTTTGCCTAGGATTGATGACCTCTTTGATCAAATGAGAGGAGCAAAGGTATTTTCCAAGATTGACTTGAGGTCTGGTTACCATCAGGTGAGAATCAAGGATGAAGACATTCATAAGACAGCCTTCAGGACAAGGTATGGACATTATGAGTTTGTAGTGGTACCATTTGGTCTTACAAATGCGCCAGCTACATTTATGTGCCTTATGAATAGTGTTTTCAGCAAATATTTGGACAAGTTTGTTCTTGTTTTCCTTGATGGCATTATTGTTTATTCCAAGAATGAGGAAGAGCATGAAGAGCATTTGAGACTGACATTGCAAGTGCTCAGGGAGCATCAGTTGTATGAAAAACTGAGCAAGTGTGACTTCTATAGAGATAGAATTCAGTATTTGGGTCACATTATCTCAGAGGAGGGTATATCTGTGGACCCTGAAAAGATTGAAGCCATTATGAATTGGCCTACTCCAAGAAATGTGACAGATGTAAGATCTTTCATGGGACTTGCAGGATACTACAGGAGATTCATTGAGGGATTCTCCAAAGTTGCACATGCTATCACTTCTTTGCAAAAGAAGGGGATGAAGTTTGAATGGACATCGAGGTGTGAAGAAAGCTTCCAAAGATTGAAGAGTCTTCTCACCAGTGCACCAGTATTGAAAGTTGCAGATCCAGAGAAAGATTTTGTGGTATGTACCAATGCATGTGGACAAGGGCTTGGAGGAGTCCTTATGCAGGATAACCACGTGATATGTTATGATTCAAGAAAGTTGAAGGAGCATGAGAAGAACTATGCCACTCATGATCTAGAGCTTGCAGCCATAGTACATGCTCTCAAGATGTGGAGACATTACTTGATGGGCAGAAGATTTGAGCTTAGAACAGACCATTGTGGTCTGAAGTATTTGTTTGATCAGCCTACGTTGAATGCTAGGCAAGCAAGATGGCTGGAATTTTTATGTGAGTTCGATTTTGAGATCAAACACATAAAAGGAAAAGAGAATAAGGTAGCTGATGCGCTGAGCTGGAAGATGCAAGAAATGCATGTGGCATCTCTTAGTATTTGCCAATCAGATTTGAGGCAGCAGATTGTTAATCATGTTGCTAGAGATGAATTGTATGAGCAAGTAAAAGAAAAATTGCAGCAGCAAAGTCTTGAGAAGAGGTACGATGGATATAAATTGGAAGGAGATGGGATTCTCACTTATAAAGGAAGAATTTATATTCCAGATGTAGCAGATTTGAGGAGAGTTGTCATGGATGAAATCCATCAAGCTCCGTATTCTGGTCACCCAGGATATCAGAAGACAATCACTACAGCAAGAAAGCAATACTTCTGGCCAGGTATGAAAAAGGACATGGCTGAGCACATTTCAAGGTGTATGAAATGCCAGCAGGTAAAGGTTGAGCATCAACACCCAGCAGGTTTGTTCCAGCCTTTGCCAATTCCTGAATGGAAATGGGAAGTTATTTCCATGGATTTTATCACAGGATTGCCAATGACTTGGAGACAACATGATTCCATCATGGTTGTGGTAGACAAGTTGACAAAGGCAGCGCATTTTATACCAGTGAAGTCTACGTATGAGGCTGGTGACATTGCAAAGATCTTCATGAAGGAGATATTCAAATTGCATGGATTGCCGAAGGCAATAGTATCTGACAGAGATGTCAAGTTCACTTCCAACTTTTGGAAGGGGTTGTTTGCGGATTTGGGTACAAAGCTAAACTTCAGCACTGCATACCATCCTCAGACGGATGGGCAGACCGAGAGAGTTAATCAGGTGCTTGAAGACATGCTTCACATGTATGTAATGGACAAACCAACCAAGTGGGAAGATTACCTACACTTGGTAGAGTTTGCTTATAACAATGGGCAGCATACATCCTTGGGGATGAGTCCGTATGAAGCTTTGTATGGGAGAAGGTGTAGGACACCAGTGACTTGGGATAATCCAGTGAACAGGATTGTGCTTGGGCCAGAATTGCTCAAGGAGATGGAGCAAGAGGTTGTAAAGATCAGGCAGAAGCTGAAAGCAGCACAGGACCGACAGAAAAGCTATGCAGATAAGCATAGGATGAACAGGGAGTTTAGTGTTGGGGATCATGTTTACCTCAGAGTGAGGGCAAGGAAGAGTTACTTGAAGCTTGGAAGTTGTGCCAAGTTGTCACCGAGATATTGTGGGCCATTCGAAGTGCTTGAAAGAATAGGGCCAGTTGCATATAGACTTGCATTACCTGCTAGCACTAGAGCTCATAATTTTTTTCATGTTTCTTTGCTTAAGAGATATGTACA